>JAEUWR010000359.1:0-93887 GCA_018524895.1 Podaxis sp. C-F-101400 | reverse complement strand
AAAAGGTGAAAATCTCGAGCGGGAATGCGAAATTTCCCACTGAGTGTCCATTTCCCACTGACCGTCCAATGACTGTACATGAAGAGTAAAGCAAGGACCAGTCTTTCCATTTACCGGTTCACACACCAGCGCCGAATGGCACATGCGCAAAATCCAAGTAAAAAGAAAGAGATCCACAAAGAAGGGGAACCCCTGACGACATAAGCCAGTAGTGCAGCGGCAGAGTCATCGCGCCAAGGTCGTGCAAGCAGAGGACCAAGGCTGGGGCGACAAAAATTAGATAACCAAAAATGGGGGCGGTGCCCCCATAATAGTGGTTAAACTATTAAGAACAGATACTACACTTGATCTAAGCCAAAAGGCCAGAGTGGTAAGGAATCAAGGATCTCGGGTGGGGGTTTATATAGCTTGTCACGGGAGCGCACGGACCAGACAGTGCTTTGCGACGTCACGTGTAAGATCTGTTTTGGTGAAAGGCAAACCCGGACAATACAACTTTATAATATGTTTTTGCTCATATGGATCCTAGGGCTTGTTCAGGACTCGGGCAAAGTTTCGAATCGTCAGTCTAAACACGAAGACACTAGTATATGTCTGGCTACGTCCCTTTCTTCATGCTAGCGCCGTTTCGTTTCATCAACCATCTTAACGTATGACATACCCCTTCCAGCGTTGATACCTTCTCTTTGTATCCCAAACCACCCTTTTCCACGTGTAAACGTGCCAACGAGTCATCATAAAGCGCGTTAATAAGCATGCTTTGGTTCGACGCGGGTTGTAGTTTCATGAGATCCCCTTGTAACCGTGGAAGAACCCACCGCATGGGCGGGAAATAGTGGTATGCAAGGTCGTACCCCTCAACCAAGTGAGAGAGGAGGTACATAAATGTCGGTGAGAGACGGAAGAAGGTGACTGCACCATCTGTCAGCGTGGTGATAGCCATGGTCAAGTCACCGAAGCTTATCGTGGAAGGGGAGTCGACAATGATGTATGCGTGACCGCCGACGTCTTTTCCACCGCGCTGGGCCTCCAAAAGGCGCTGCTCGTAGAGGAGGTGTGCAAGGACACAGTTCTCCACGTAGAGAAGATTCTGCAAGGAATTTGCGCTCCACAGAGGATTGACGGGATGCTTAAGGAGTTCGCGGAAGACAGGATCTTTATCACTGGGCCCAAACATAATGCCACCTGGCCGTAAGATCCCAGTTCGTAACTTTCCATCGTTAGCCTAGAATGGCGGAGCAAATAAGTGAGAAGGTCTTGTTATACATTGGGTACACACCTTGTCTGCGTTTCTCACTAGTAACTCTACCCGGAATTTCGTTTCGGCATAATTTGAGAAAAAGTCATGGTGTAGCCTGTACCGCCAAACCACAGCACCCTTCCCCTCTAGTTCTCCTTCGTCCGTAACGACCTGAGTGCATGACTTGTCCCTCTTTGATTCCCAAGGGAACGCCAATAAGCGCGGTGTGCGCACACCAACGGAAGCAGAAGAGGTATAAACTAACACGTCTGCCCCTGCCGCTTTAGAAGCTTCAATAATGTTGCGAGTTCCTGTCATATTTGTTGCCACAGAGCGGGGAAGAAATACCGAATGTCGCTCAAAGTATCTAATGACGGCAGCGCAATGGAATACAGTTAGCCCCTGCGAGGAGTCGCCATCGGCTGTAGCGGCAGGCCAGGGCTTTGTGAAGGCGGAGATGGCAGCATTACGATCGGTTATGTCGGCCTTGACGAACCCTACACCTGCGGCAAGTTGCTCTGGATCTGTGGGTGCTTGCAAGTCCACTATGCGGATATTCTTGGGTTCTTCGCCACGTCTCAAGAGAGTGGATACAATCCAGCTGCCGAGGAATCCTGTCTATTTTACACGATCCTCGGGTGAGGTGCCAATGACAAGGGTTGATAAGTATACTCACCCCACCGACAACAATATATCTCCTCCCCGTTTTAACAGGCAAGTCTCCCGCTTTCAACACTGGTGGCTCTGACCCTTCAAGCTCCTTTGCCGTACGCTGGACTTGCTGGGAAGTCCAGTGCTCTTGATGAAAAGCTGTCTGAGGCTGCTTATAAAGCCTATCGTTGTGCCATATGAAATAAATGAACGCAAGGAGCGTAAGTACCAGTACAAACATGGGATGAGGTATGGGAATGCAATCTCGAACACTGCGGGTGATTTATACCCGTAACCAGTGTAGAACGAACATGGTCATGATGATTGATGCATCAATCAACCTTAGGGGGCGCGAGCGCGGTGGGAAGGCGTCTGTATATATTTAGACAATCTATCGAATAAATGATCTTTAGGCATTCAACGGGTGCGAGCGAACACTTTCTTCAAAGGACATAGATATAGTAACACAATCCTTAGAGCCAGTATCACTGTGAAGCATAGTGACTTTCCTGTGACCTCAAACGTCTCCGACTCAATCTTGCCAGCCCGTCATTATCAGCCGGCAAAACGTAGATTTCGCGACTATCTGGATTATGTCGACAATGGTCCATAACCTATCCTACAAATGGTCCTTAGCCTGTCCTTGTGAAACCAAATAAGTCATTTATGCTCCAGCAGCCTTGCACTGAGCCTGCTGTTGATTGCAGGCTTGGACCGTAAATCCATCCCTGTTTCCGGATGCATTAGCTGCATCCGCGCACTGGTTATTTTGGATATCACTGCAGTGATAGGCGAGATAAACATCATGTATAGACCAACATGAGGCGGCTTACCACGACCGGACGAGCGCGTCCTGCTGGCTGTTGAACTCAGAGTTACCGTCAACAGCAAAGCGACCATTTCCAAGGTCCCTAACGGCAGGAGCAGCTATGCCACCCAAAGCACTAGTGAATGTTTGTAGGTTGGAGGAATTATTGTTCGCAAGACTGATGGGTGAGGCTATAGAGGCAGCAGCAGTGGTCTGGTAGTAGGGTTTTTGAGATAAGCCCCCAGGATGGAATAAAGAAAAGTGCCTTACCGGAGAAGCCGTGCGTCTTGTGGTAGTAGCGAGGTTTTGGGCGGGCTGAGAAGCCACCCCACCATTGTTAGCAGATCCGACCGGTCTGCCTTGATTGTCGATCTGCTGAATGTCCGCAAAGTTCTAAGGAGTAACGTTAGTCACGTTTCACGATTAGGAGGGGATATGCGACATTTCAGACGCACGGTTTGAATTCCAAACACGGCATTAAACGCATCGGCCTGGGCACCAGATCCTGCAGGAGTTGTATTGCTGGCAGCAGTGGCAGCCTGGGCACAAGTATCCTTAGCTGCTTGATCGGCCTTGCATGAGTTAGTCAACTGGTCGCAAATGAATTCTAGGCACATATCAGGCTTCGGTGTTCGTAACCAAAGTACGCAGTAGCTTACGTGTGATGATGCCAATATTTTGGGCAGACCCGTGGTTGAAAGAAGCTATCAAATCGTTACTGTCAGTCGAACAATTGGGCCGGTCGAAACAATGAACATACATAAATCGGCGGGCCTGAAAGTCGTCTCCCTTCTTCCCTCAAAGACACCAAACTCGATCTCTGGAGTGGAACATGACCCAAAATCTCCAGCACCACCAACGGACGCAGTCGAAGGGGTCGCAGCTGGAGGTGCCTCAGTGAGGGTCGCTGCACCCGCGGTCCTTGTCGTACTTGCACCAGCGCCACTTCCGGCACCCGGAGTGCTAGTACTGGGAACTTCATTCCCTTGGTTATCGACTGAAGGAACATCGCCGAAGTTCTGTGGCCAAATTAAGTCAGGGGAAAAATGGATACCATCGCTGACCGTTCTCACCGTCTGGATTCCGAATACTTCATTAAACGCGTCGGCCTGCGCCCCAGTGCCAGCCTCCGCAGAAGATGCGGCGGTACGAGCAGTTGTACAAAGGTCCTTGGCCGCCTGATTCGCATTGCAAGTATTCGTCAACGAATCGCAAATAAATTCTGTTGAGGAGATTTGAATAAATGCACATTCTTGGGGTATGGCTAGGTCTCACGAGTAATAATATTGATATTCTGGGCTGAATCATGTGGGTAGGATGCTAGACATCTCAACTATGAGTGGATTTCTCGGACCAGGCATAGGAGATACATACTTTTATCGACAGGCTGGAAGCTAGTTTCTTGTCGGTTGTCAAATCCAGCACCAAACTCGATTTCGGGTGTTGTACAAGAACCGAAATCGGCACCAGCGGGAGAGGGTGCAGCAGTTGGCGAAGGATTACCAACAGTTACAATCATCGCATTGGTCATGGAGGCGACATCTGAGTTGGTGGCTGAAACTGTGATCGTGATGGCAGTCTAGGAGCAAGACCATCGGGAAGGTGCCTTCAAAGTGAAGAATATTAAGAACATACTGGACAACCGGCCTCTGGTTGCGAAGCCCCAGCGGCGATAGCCGTAACCGCTTGAGCAAGAACCTGGTTGGGGGCTGAACCAGCCGGGAGAGTTTCGTTATTGCTAACACCATGCATTGCTTTAGGGATGTGCCTGAGCTGTTCAACTAATTTTACTTACTTTCCTACACTGCCATTGAAAGGGAAGGTGTTCGGCTGTTCACCTTTCCGAACACTCTTCTTTGTCGCAGGATCAAAGAAAACGTTCGGGTCGTTGGCAGGGTCTTGAGCTTGAACGAGACCATTTAACTCTGCGTTTCTGGGAGCCTTCTGACAGAAAACAGAGTTGCGGAGCGTTGGAGGATTAGTGCTGAAGTCCTACGAGATAAAAATGAGCACGGGAAAGGGTAATAAACCGTAGAAACGCACGGGAGGTGTGTTTTTCTCTGCTTGGCGATACTCTTGGGCAATCGCAATCATATTTGCCTGGGTCGTGGCGTCAAATTGTCGACTGGCATCTGTGGTTTTGTCAGTAGCCGAGCTAGTTTGTATGTAGCGCTCTCACCAATGATTGCATCCGCCATGTCTTGTTGAGAGCATTCCGGTTGAGCAGCAAGCAAGGGTGTAACGGCCTGTCCAGCTAAAGCACCGCAAACCTGGCCTGGACAAGCATTCCGCAATTTCTGGAGGACAGCTGGCTGTTCCTGTCCGAAACGTCTAGGATGCAAGAACACAGGCTTATGGTCCCTCTCAAGCCATCTCTCGCGCCCAAGAACCTGCTCTGTGGCTATCAAGAACGGTAAAATGATTGAAACTATACTTGTCTTTGACAGCATCTTTGCAAAGGGATTCGAAAAAAGGTGTTGTTGGTTGAAGGTGTTTATGAACAATGAATGAATAAGACCCCAGGTCCCGAGAAATAAGAAAAAACAGCCGTCAATGGCGTGTCAGAAGGTGCAAGCAAAGGGTAAGTGGGCAGGAAGGCTGGGAGATTTGAGGATTGACATTCTTGGGTTATATGCGGCAGAGAGCCCCGAGCAAGTGCCTTGTTGCGCTGGAATTGCGGTTGCTTTGTCTACGGTGAATGCATGAGTAATAAATTCCGAGGACAGAAAAAGGGTAGTGAGAGTGACAGACCGCAGAACCTCTGAGATCTGAATGTCCAGAATAACGGTGAAAGCTTCTGCCGTGGATTCCCCGTAAATCGTGATTCCTTGCACTTGCAGGGATCATAACCATCAATTACCACGTGGAAAACGCTCACTCCTGGGAGAATTTTTGCTGTGGCCCTTGAGAACGATATGCAGGAGAGCTGGAAAGAGATGTGTCTGGAAATGATATCGGCGAGGCTGACCCTGTGGGGGACTCTTCTAGTCAGCGGCCCACGCCTTCGTATTTTCAGTTAGCAGTTGCATATACAAAGCAATACTCCTCGGAAGGGAGAGAACAAAAGACATACCCAAAATAAAGTAGAAGCTGGAACTCCCTGAGCCTATATCTTGACGACTCGAAGATCATCAAGGTCGTCGTCAAGATTGACCAAATCATACAATGCACATCAATTGCCACACGAGGTCCTGAGAACCGATGAATTATTTGGCACGACCTTGTCGTTAGGGTGATATAAAAACGATGATCAACCAGACATTGCTTGGCTAGTTAATATTGCAGAGGACCCGTCGTCTTGGGGTCACTGCTGATAGGCTACCGGGTTGTCGTTCTCTCGCTCTTCTTGACAACCAAAGCGCGGGAGATGATTACCTAACGTTCATCAGCACCAAACGTTCTTCAAAGAAATCTATGTTCACAATCACGGCAGAACATGTTTTCTGCTTGTATAGTGCCCCTGAGTAAAGTCCAAATCCAATCTCCATTGTGTTTTCTTCCTCAACAACCGACCATGTTCGTCCGAAGGCTAGTCCAACGGCGTTTAGGGATGAATAGTCTGACCAGGACCCGAGGCTCGAACGGCCGAAATAACACTCGTGCAAAATGGGTAAAACGGAGTGACAGCGGAACACACTCCATGACGCACTGGTCGCTGCAGGAAAGTCACGCTCTGGTAGTTGCCGGACCGCCACTGTTCCATCAACGACTGCACCTATTCATATTCAGGGAACACTCCCAGACACAAGTTAGATAAGAGTCAGTGGAAAACAGCTTTGTTCATTGCCTGACAGACAGGACTCTACATGTCGCAATGCAACTACCGCAGTCCGGCAAATGCCCTGTTACGTTTATTCCGTACATTAGTCGACCAGCCTCCGGCCAAAAATAATCTAGTGGTGTTCAGCGTGGTGCTCGTCACCATGGAAGTCAATAGCATAGACTGGTAGGCCTGATATCAGCAAACACCGAAAGGACACGAAAACTGAGCCCAAAACGCACCGGAACCGCACTCCTTGCAGCGTCCTTGCTTATCCTTGTGGAGATTGAACCAGACAACGTCATGCGAGTCGGCGGGCACACCAGTGCAGCCAATAATACGTTCTACATCCTGTTTCCCGAAAACAACAACTCCATCGATGAACTATCCCGCAAGTCACAAAAACGGAAAAACACCTACATAAGAGGGAACGAGGACGGGATCAGCCTTAGTGCCAATCCTGCTCGAGTCAAGAGGGCCCTCGTCGAAAACATTGATTCCTTCAATCTCTCCGAGCAGCTGCAGGCGCTCCAAACCGGTAGCCTGATCAAGGTCGGTGGGGACAGCACCAGGTTTGGCACCGGGACCGTAGAGCTGAGGAGGGGGAGGTCCACCGGAGGAGACGCGGAGGGTGGTGGAAAAAGCTCGAGAGGCCTGTTGCCTGTTGGCAGCACGAGCTGCGAGGACCGCGGGGCGGGTTGCACGGAGGGCAGTTTTGAACATAGCGCAAAACAGAACTATTGCAAAGGAGGAGAGGAGTTGTGACACAGTTGTCACGGTAAGAGTCGGTGTCACGACGTGACGCTTCCGCAGAGTCCCGATGGCCATGAAGTATTGACGAGACTCGCTCGTCACTTAATTCGTGCTTGGTTCGGTCCAGATCCTTCGTTCTCAGGAAAATCTTAGTCGCTACTCCACTACTCTCGAGGCAGGGAAATGAAGTTCATTGACATTGTAAAAATCGTACAAATCGCTCAGGTCATGCGAAGGCAGGTAGTATCAAAATCGAAACAAGATTAACTTTTAAGAACCTCTGCTACATTTTTATTTTTCATTCTCTTGGGAAAGAGATCCACTGGTCCGGTCCTTTTCGCCCTCGAGATCAGCCTTAGCATCGGTCAAGCCGAGGCGGTGGTGGATCGACTTCTGGCGTTCAATATCTGCCTGGCCCAGACCACTTGAGTCACCAAAGACCTCATCCATTTCCTCCAAAGTCAACCCTGATAGTAGTGGTCAGCGTCTAGACCCGGCCGTGGCATGAAAAGAGCGTACCTTTGGTTTCCGGCACCTGACGGTGATTTGGATAGATGTTAGCCCGTAGATTGTTAGTAACCGGTTTAGTACGCACCAAGAACATGACGAAGAAACCTCCTAAGATAGAAAAGGCCTATCAAGTCGCATGAACATTGACGAGCCGAAGGAAATACAAGCGGTGAACGGACTTACACCGAAGAACACAAATGTGCCGAATCTGAGGTGTTTCATCATACTTGGCGTAACCTATGCGCGAAGTCAGCTCCGAGTAAATGAGGGACCAGAACACAGCAGAGCTTACTTGACCAACTACAGAACGAAAGTGACGTCAGTGAGGTAGATAAATAAGATACTGATCGGTACTTGCCAATGAAATTGTTCATCTGCATGGTGCACAACATTTCATCAATACGAAGTAGCTGGACGAATGTCGTAGGCACTTACCCAGTTTGATGAAGCAGCAATGGAAATGCCCTTTCCGCGAACACTAAGAGGCCAAATCTTCAACACAGGTCAGCCGAGGCGGGGAATGCTAAATGATTCACTTCGTACCTCGGCAACGAGAATCCATGCGCATGGACCCCAGCTATAACCGAAGCCGATAGCGAAAACCCAAACAAGCGCACAAGCAGCCCAACCAGCAGCTACAGAATCCTTGATATAAGCTCATACGAGAGTTCTGTAATCAACATACCGATATGCCTGGAACGGACAAATGAATTAGCACGTGTTCAAAATATAATCAAGTGTACGGCTTACTGTGCCCAGCTGTCCTGATATAAACCGCTGAGAATCGCGATAATGACATGGCATCTAAAACCTCTGTGAATAAAGGTTCGAACCCTCTGGATGGTGAGCCGCTCACGCTCCCATAAGGAATGCCCCGGAAATCAAGACAGGTTTGCGGCCAAGTTGATCGACCCATAGAACGGCTGGGATGGTAGCCAAGAACATCCTGAGCTCAAAATTTCAGTATATCGTTTTTTTACCTCAGTTGACACAACGAATATACTCACACAATACCGACTACACCAGTCGCGAGGAGTGAGATGGCATTTCCTGTAAGGCCAAGGTTCTGGAAAATGATCGGTGCGTAGTACAGGATAGCGTTGACACCGGCTAAAAGGTATTGGGATTAGACAAAGATTCACGTCGAAATCGAGGTATTGGATAGTGCTTACTCCATTGTTGGAAGAACATGGTTCTGCTAAAGAGTTAGTCGATATTCCACTCATGATGAAAGAGTAACGGACAGGGAGCCAACGGCAACGCGGTACAACAGGTCTATTAAAATCCATGAGTACAGTTTATGGATGCCCAGTGTCAAGTGCAAGACTTACGCCTCTCACGAATTAGGCTGAAATAACCGTATAGACCGAGCTTGAAGTTTGAAGACCAGGAACCATCCTGGTAGTTGGGGAATTTCTCCTCAGACACCTCCTTCTCGAACAGATACTGTGCACGAATCTCCCTGAGATCCACGGCCCATGATCAGAATCGTTGAGCAAAAAAGATAAACGGCTCAACGCACAAGAATTCGATGCGAACAAGGTCGGCATCGGGAGGTAAACCACGCGCGCGACTCAAGACAGCAAGAGCTTCGTCATCACGGCCTTGATTGACCAACCATCTAAAAATAGGATCCTGTGCGTCAAGATACGCTGTTTGATAAAATAACCGTGTGCAAAATCACTGACCGCGGTGAGAACGGCATGAATAAGATACCCACTCCAAGAATGACAGCCGGTACAAGCTGCAAAGCTAGGGGCAGCCTCCAAGCAGCCTCGGCCTGGTTTTCGCCGGTCCCTCCAATATAATTCGTACCTACGGTGTTCGAAGGAGGGTCCAGTCAACGATAAGGGGTCTAATTTCACGAACTCAGCAACTCACCATAATCAATCCAGAAGGAGATCATAATTCCGAATGTGATTGCAAGTTGTTGTAATGCCACAAGACTGCCGCGTACCTCCGGAGGAGCAATCTCGGCGTTATAGAGAGGGACGACCATACTCAGAGAACCGACTCCCAAACCCGTGACGAATCTGCCTGCATACCATGTGGATTGGGTTATCAGAACTAAACATAAAATAACTCGGATGATAGATACTGACCCCCGTATATCGATGAGGGAGCCATGGCGGCTGTTTGGACGATAACACCGACGCAGAAGACCACAACGGCTGAATAATGGAATAAGTGTTGAGTGGGATATGGAGAGTTGGGTTCGAGCTGGAATATTCACCCAAGACAATGGTATATTTACGAGAGATCTTATCGGCGAAATAAGCTACACGCGGTGTCAATTCGTGTGCAGTGTCAGAGAAACCAAATCGTCCGCACCGGTTACAAGAACACCAAACCATGCTCCAAGCTCGAGGATAGACACTAGCCAGCCTTGTTGTCCAGCATCATTGACGGCTGATGCCATGCGTTGATCGAAGGAGTGCATACTAATCACTGTCAGCTTTAATCTCCTTCAGGTGGTCGCACACATACACCAAAACACCCGAGAAAACACCCTGAGTCACGTAAGCTAGGGAGAAGTCGTAGGGGGTTGAAAACACACCTGGTTATAGCCTGACGAGAGAATACAAAGCGATGAGGGATAGAAAAGACATAGAGACAACTACCACACCATAAAGCCTGCAATAAATCTCGTCGGTTCTTCGCATATTCAGCGAGGGCTAAAAAACTTACAATCCACCCAAGGACGCGAAAACAGCGATAGCGAAAATTCTACGGTTATGAAGAAGTCCAGCCTGGGGGTCACTGTCAGACGAAGGTCGTTCGGTCGAGAGTGTGATATCCGTCGCACCCATCCTGATTTTCCGGCGAGGGCTTTACGCCTGGCAGCAGCGAGAGATGGGTCCGTTCCCACAGTCCCTCCAGCCATAGTTGTAATCTGGGTAAAAGAGTTCAGACACATAGTCATCTGCCCCGGCCTCTGTTTTATACACGGGCATAATCAAGACCCGGGATATCCCTACAATGGGTGGAATCAGATTTCAAAATGTTTGTCCGTTCGAGACTGTCTGAAATCTTCGATTTTGTCAAGATTGATTCCGGCCTCGGTCTGATTTTCCGAAAATATGTCCGGATGTTTGATTGCAGCCTCCGGAAATTCCCAAAGGAAAAACGCTCAGAATTCCATTAAAGGCCGGGAGCCACAGAGCATCATAGTGGAGCTACGGGTTGTATGGTTGCATAAGGTCCATTTGCTATTGTTTCGACGGATGAGCATTGGCGGGGGAGAGGAAGTGCAATGAACTAGTGCACTGACATGTTGTCGCCAAGAAAGACATTTTGAAATCCAAGGGAGCATATGCCGCGGTTCGGGCTGATGCACCAAGGATAGCGAACTGTTACTGCATTCTTTTCCTCTGCCGATCCAATCTACTGACTCCAATTATAACCACCGGTTTGGATTACCGAGCTTCGTAACAGTGGCGGCCATTTTGAACTTAAGAGTAGGGGATGAAGGCAGATTCTAGTGGACAGAGGCTAAAGTGTGTAATAGGATACTCTGACCGTTCAAGGCGTCAGCGAATTGCAATTCAACTATTTGGCCGACTAACCGTCACATCGAGTTGTACTTGAAGATTTCTTGCGTAAATTTATTTCCAGCAATGAGCATAGGGATGCGGACATTCGTGACACTGTCAGAGCGAGCGTAGAGGAGAAGTATCAGGTGTTAGACATCTCAGTTTGTGAAACGGTATAAGAATAGAGTAACGCGTTACGGCAGGGAGGACACCTGCATAGCGTCGATACCACCTGCCTGCTTAACGTGACTTTTTCCGATTCACCTTCCCGCTTCCAGTTGTTTTTTGTAGGTTGCCAGGATATGATTCTCCCAGAAATGCTGTAGTGTACATAATTAGATCTCCTGCGGGTGAGGTGTACGATATGTACCCACCCTGCCCTTGTCTAAACCTCCACATTTGGAAGTGTAAAACCACGTAGACAGGCCAACAGTAACTAATCCGCTGTTGGTTCGAGCGAGAGACTCTTACAATTATGGCTGTGGTGACTAACCACTAGCTCGTTTGAATTCTGGCCCCTCGCCGGTCTGCCTGTGTTACTTCCGGCCTTCCGGTTGCGAAAGGCCTATGTTGTCCGCTTTTGATCCCGGCATAGGCGGCCGGATTTCTCTGATTTTTGTCCATTCTGCTTCCATCCTTTATAGGAATATTCCGGGGTCCTGCATAATCTTAGCACCTTGCGCGTTTCGCGGGGAAACAAACACTTCGCAAGGAGCACCATGTGGGGTTTGAGCCGAATGCCATAACAAGCTCCATGCTGTGACAATGCAATGGAGCCGCACTTTCCGCGGTCTGGTGCCTTTCTGTGTATATTCGGAACCCATCCGTGGTCAGTACGCGGCGTGGAGTGAATATGTCGCGGTTAAAAAAAGGGGGTGATCAAAGCGATACTTTCTCGAAAAAGCGACAACAGGTAGTTATCAGATGGATGCCAACGTTTCCAGACTCCTTGACAAATGGTATCACCAAAGGGGCGCACGACTGGAAAAATAGTAACGTGCCTTTGCCGCATTTTTTCACATGTACTTTTCCTACTGCTTTGCGTTTGTTGGAATTTTGAGGTGACGTCTGTATGCGCCTATATAACGCAACCGGCACCTCAATTACCATAAACTGCAGTTGTCAATACCCGCATCGCATTTGGTTCAGGGTTCCGGAGCCTGGGGTTCTGTGGAGCCCCAAGAAATTGAGCATATGGGGAGTACGTACATATATGGAGAGCGTAAATCACGACAGCAAGGGTGAAGTCAACGAGATGCCAGGATTATTGAAGTGAAGGCTATGCTGGGATATACCGATGAGGTTCTAGCAACTACACCGCACTGTGAAGAGCAAGTGAAAAATGTGGCAGTGTAGGCGTCCTAGGGCGTCGCAGGGCAGTGATGGGAATATGAATCAGCCATGGATGGTGCCGAGCGCGACTCCTTATATCATCAGCGCGCATCATCTCTTCCATCTTCAACGTTCAACCTCTACTACATGAGTTTCTTCAAGGAAATCAAAGACGTCTACAAGCAGACGAAGCAAGCCATGCAGCAGCCACAAGGTTACAGAGACAATGTCACACCTCCGTAGGTTTCATCACCGTCCTCGGAAACTCCGTTCTATTAACCACTCCGTCATACAGGTTTCCTCAAGCCCCTGGAGCACATGGGTACGCGTTTCCAAGTCTTTCTTCGATCAGGACTCACTCTCTCTGTCCAGTGGTTACCCTCCTCCCTCGGGACCGCCCCCTCAGAATGTCGGCTTTCATTCTGGCTACAGTCCTGGTTATGCCCCTTCCTATGGTCCTCCTCCTGGCGGGTGCGTGGCGGAATACTTAGTGTTCATCGATCTTACCGCTCAAGGTTTCTCTTCAGCTACCCGCCACCTCCCGGTCCCCCTCCTCCCGGTCCCTCTCCGCAACAGGGGTAAGCACCTCCGACACACTCTCTGCTTAACTTTATCCCGAACCAATCGCAGGTACGGTTTCCCAACGCCTCCCGCTGGCTTCAACTCTCCGGGATACAACCCTCCCCAAGGTCCTCCACCCTCCGGGTATGCATTCTATACACTCGCCGGTGTTGATGTCACATTGATGTCCTCATCTTTCATCCCTCAGGTTCCCGCATCCATCACCCCAGCCTCCCTCTGGTAACCAAGGCGGCGGGTATCCTGGCCAACAATGGCATCAGCAACACAACACGAATCAGGGCGGATATCCTGGGCAGCAATATCAGCAGCAGCAGAATCCACGGCCGAACCAGCAGACTGGAGGTTATGGAGGACATCCTGGTACTAATCAATACCATCCTCGTATGTATCATAAGATCAGGTTTCCGTGAGTTGTTCACTGACAACGTAACCAGATGGCCCTCCTCCACGACCTCCCACCACGATTCAGAACTATGGTCCCCACATCCAAGGACCTGATAACCGCGACAGCCAACCCTTCTTTCAATATTCACAATGTAATGGAAAGAAAAAAGCCCTTTGCATCGGTATCAACTATTTTGGTCAGAATGGCGAGCTGAAAGGTTGTATCAATGACGCGCGTAATATTCAACGCTTCCTTGGCAGTGAGTGCACCTCCATTCATCCTATTCTACAACAGGTGCTAATGCCGAACCAGAACACTTCGGTTACAAGCCCGAAGATATTGTCATGCTCACAGATGATGTCCAAGACCCTCGCATGAGACCGACAAAGGAAAACATTGTATGTATAGTTATATGCGGTTCAACGCCACATCTGAATGCATATATCTAGATCCGAGCTATGCAATGGTTGGTTAAAGGAGCTGCCGCTAACGATTCCTTGTTCTTCCACTGTATGTCGTTATCAACTAGAGGTATCCTGCCTCATCTCATCTTTAGCTAGATTCCGGTCATGGTGGGCAGACAAAAGACCTAGATGGAGACGAAGCGGACGGTTACGACGAAGGTGATTTGTTAACTTACCCCGTGCGGTCCCTACTAACTTGTTTGTCTAGTTATCTATCCGGTATGCTAGACCCTAGCTGTTTCAAATGTTCACTTCTGACCCTAGCTTTAGGTGGACTATCAAAAGAACGGCCACATCGTAGACGACGTATGTGACCTCTTTTCTATCGCACATGCCTCACCCATCTTACTCTACACTAGGAGATGCACGATATCATGGTCAAGCCTCTTCCCGCAGGATGCCGTCTCACCGCCATCTTTGATTCCTGCCACTCTGGTTCGGCTCTCGATCTCCCCTACATTGTAAGTGTCTTCTCACTTCCCTCCAGAGTCAATCCTAACCTTATTCCAACCAGTATTCCACCGAAGGCAAAGTCAAAGAACCTAACCTCGCAGCCGAAGCTGGCCAAGGTCTTCTGTCCGCCGTCAGCTCCTACGCCAGAGGTGACATGAGCGGCGTTTTCAAGTCTGCCATGGGCCTCGTCAAGGTTGCGTCTGGCAACACTGCCAAAGCAGACAAATATGCCAAAGCTACCAGGACTAGTCCCGCTGACGTTGTACGCATCCTAGCGCATATCATTCTTTTCGATGTTTCATGAAACCTTGCAGATTTCTTGGAGTGGCTGTAAAGACTCTCAGACTAGTGCTGATACCGCTGAAGCTGGCCAAGCCACGGGAGCTATGAGCTATGCTTTCATGACTGTCTTGGGTGAGTTCGTTTTGATAGTTTCTCGAGCATGCATGCGCGTTGCTCACAATTTATGTCTTGCAGATGCCAACCCTCAACAGAGCTTCCAGGACTTGCTTGTCAACATTCGCGAGATTCTGAGGACCAAGTACAGTCAGAAGCCACAGCTCTCAAGTTCCCACCCGATGGTGCGTCTACCTTTGATTTCCTTTGACCTGAGATTGATGGATGTCATTTCCAGGATACCAATATCATGTTTATTTGCTGATCTACCTATGTTTGCTCGTCCTGTGTCCCCATTGTTGTCGCGATTACCTCAATCTTAGGTTGAAAACTGGAGAGTGGCTAATGATTATGTTTACTGTACATACATGTCATCAAATGGATTACAACGAAGATACGATGATTACTTCTGGATAAATTATAAATCCAATAATGAACCAGAAGATTAAGGGTCTGTGCGCGTGAGGATTGAAGATACATAATAATGCAATGAAACCAGATTATCCCGAATCAAAGGAGTGGCAGGTGGGGTAGAAAGCTACTATGAGCATGAAACTTGAACGATCTTTGCCGTGATGTGTTCGCCAAACTTGATGGTTTTCGCTTTCTTAAGCGAGTCATCGCCAGCTCCGTCCGCATCAGCCTCTTCATGCTCAAGGTCTTCCAGCACCTCGTCAGTTTCAGGCCAATGCTCCAGCAAGGGCTCGTCGTCATCGTCATCGTCATCGCCGTTGTCGTTGTCATCCTCTTCCCAAACTTCTCGGGGCAACGGATTAGGACCAATAATCATCGCACTCAGTTTTCTACCGTATACCTGAGAGGGCCTGTCAGCAACGAATGTTTTCGAGGGCTTTTTCAATGAAGCAGACATACGCAGCCAGAATCCAGCCCAAAGGTCCAGCGTCCAATATCAAGCCCACGCGCTGCAGCATGTCCATAAATTACACTCGCGGGGTAGCAAGGCAATGATTTCTTCCCAGACAAGACATTCGGAGCATCGAGGAAGAGGCGCTGCTCTTCTGGAGTGCGAAAAACTCCGAGCCCTTGGTCAAACCCGTTGCACATAGACATTTGATCGTTCCAATACTTCGCCCACGGTGTACCCCCTTTTGTATTCCTAAGGATATACTTGAGAAACGGATGGGGGTCAACAGCGGCGATGGAAGGAACGAACCTGGAGATTTTCTTTTTCTTGGTGACACTTCGCATGTTGAGGTTGACCCAGGGATCAGTGTTCTGCGGCACTCGTTGTAGAACAGCAAGCTCTTGCAAATTTCGCAAGTTTTCTATTTTATTTGAGCTGTGCGATAGAGAATACGCAGGGGTACGAGGAACTCGAGCAAGAGGTTGGCGTCGATGGTCATCATAATCATAGCGGACATCGAACGGAAGGAGGCCTGCGTGGATGATAAAAGCGTGTGCCGATGGGATATGTATCTTGAGGGGCAAAGACAGGAGATACGAGTACTGAGCTTCCGTCAGTCGCTCCGCAATCCGGTAGTGGTCCCCAAAAGGAATCCAGTCCTCCGGGACATAGCCCCACCATCTTGCGTCCTTTCCGCGACTTTCTTTGCGCTGCTCCTTAACCCAGGATTTGAGACTTTGACCCCTTGCGCGGCCTGCAAGCCATTTTGAGCGCAGATCAGAAAGCCATTCCTTGCCGCCGTCAAGAGTAGTAAACCAGTCCATCCAACCTCTCCATGCGATGATCTTCTGGTCGTGGTTGCCCCGCACTCCGATGACATTATGTGCGGTCAAGAAGTCAATGACTGCAACGGAGCCATTGTGGGGCCCCCTCGTCAGTACATCACCAACATGTACAAGGACGTCACTTTGGGGATTATACCCAACTTTTTTCAGTAGTTTTCTTGATTGAAAGACGTCAGTATAATGCAGGTGGTTAAAAATAGACACATACTCGAATGGTTTATTCATACCATGAATATCTCCAACGATGATGACACGCCTATTGGGGTCATCTATGACGGGTGATGTCAAGAGCGAGTACACATATGCAGAATAGAATAGGACTATACCGATAGGAAACTCATCGGGTGAGAGGGTGTGTATGTGATGGTAGCGTTCGAAGTCGGGATGTTCTGGTGGAGGTTAGTGGGCCCTGTAGAGCAGCTATAATAGGCACGCACTGAGTAAAGCACCCGTGAGTGATCTCCACGAATGACGAGGAGCATCCGAGGCGGAATGCAGGATGAGGACAACGAGAGAGACAACGACGATGGCGAGAAATGCTAGATACTGGCGGGGCGGGGGCATTGGGGGCAGGAGATGCAGAATGAGCTTGGGCGGAAGAGAGAGCAGGCATTGTTATAAGCGTTACAACCACTGCTGCTGAGGTCTCTGGGGCTTGAGCTCCAACTCACGTGACATCGGTAATTCAATGTATAGCCTTTATATTAACCATGAATCATCACACGTGCTGCCCCCCCGTCTCATGCTCCCCGCGCTCCCGGCGTCGGTCTACTTCCGTGATATCCTCATTGTCCTCCGCACCTGCCCCGTACCACTTCCAGGCATTATGCTCGACGAAATTTCCAAAGTCCCAGGCCGACGCTTCTAGCATCGTCGGATCCCAAAATACATATGTCTCAGCGTCGATCGCAGGCGGTAGCTCTGATTCCTCTGGCAGCGGCGGTGGGTGCACTGGTGCCAATTTTTTAAACTCCGCAGAATGGGACGTTAGGCTCGCGAATGAATCAAGGGGATGCACCCTGACCGGATCCCTCGTGTACTCCTGTGCAATGGAAGATGTCAACCAAGCATTAACTCTCGTCATTGGTCCTTTCTGGCTCACCGGGCCCTCAAAGAAATCCAAGAGTCGTATGTCTGACCTTGTCAGCCCGGTGACTAGTGTCCCTCTCACACATCTCTCTTCCCTTGATAAGTCTTCCCGTCCTTGGAACAATATGGCACAGCTACGGGCGAATGGCACAACTCCGGGATAGTCTGCTCCCTATTCGCACCAGTTAGCCGGTCCTCTTCCATCACGATTCACACAGACAAGTACTCGCCTTGACTTTATGCCTTGTGTATTCCTTATAATTCAGTATTGCCGCTGCGTTGAGCGTTGCACCGAATTGAGCACATTACACTGAATTGACTCACCATCAGAACGGCTGGGCAGATCGCCAAGTGCGCGCCATCGTTCCCGATTACTCGCTTGAGTATCCTGGGATGCATTAACGTTCCATAAAAGAACGCTTTCGTTGTCTCTGCAGTCTCCGGCATCCTGGAGTGAGTTGTCAATGGTACTGCAAGCGATAAGGTGAAAAACCCTCCCAGCCTTCCTTCTTACCCGGGGCGGATCATCGGGCCGCATTCGTGGGTAAGAAGATAAGCCCAGGTTATATGCTGGAGATAGATCCAGGGGAAATAGCCCTGGATTCTGCGTTACACAATAATAATTATATTGTCCATATAATTCCTACCTGCCAGATGTCATGCTGTCATGGAAGCTCGACTAACAAGAGCAGATGCGCCGACGCGTCAACACCAACACAATAGCCATTCCAATACTCGCTACCTCCAGCATCCCGATGGCTGGCATGTTCCTACATGGGCGGCACTAGGCGCGAATGACAGTAGTATAGAAGAATGAGCCAAAGACTTAAAGCCAGAGATGACACTAGCAGATTCAGAGAGGAAAATCACAACAGCCGACGGTAAGTGAGCACCGGCAGCTCAGGCACTGTCCACAACTTTGATTGCTTTCTGAAAAGAGCGTCAGGAGGCGTTTGATAATTTCGGTTGGAGGACATACCGCACGAGCCCTCTTTCCAAAGAAGAAGGCCTTGATCCGTCTTCCGAGCGGGATCTTCAGCTTCTTCACCTCCTCAAACGTTTTCTGAAACTCTTTGTTGATTTTTTCATACTCCTTCATCAACTCCTTCCTCAACGCCGGGTCATTCGAATTCTCCACCTGAGCGAGCAGTGCCTTCAACGATTCCCTTTGGTCATCAAGAGCTTTCTGAAGCGTTGTATACAGCGTCTTTCCAGCCTGCGTTTCATTGAGCCTCTTCTCGAGCTCGACTAACTCTTCTTGCAACAGGACGGCCTCTCTCTCGTCTTTCCGCAGGATCAACTGTTCGACGATTCGCCATGCTTCTGATCCCCGTGCATCCGTCAACCGTTCAACTCGCGAGCCTTTCTCAACAAGTGGCTTCCAAAACCTGGACCGAAGTTCCTCCTCTCTTGCAACGCCAACCTCGGGCCTGACCTTTTGCCACATATTCGACACAAGAATGACCTGACTCATCGCAACGTCGCCGCATAGCTCCCCGAACATCCGGAGGTTCTTGAGTGGAGTACCGGCCATCCGGTTGTCAGTGATACGATGAAGGTATATGAGTCCGCTGAGCTTGATGTCGCTCTCGTATCTACGTTCCATGGATTAGTGGTCAAGTTGTAGACTTGCTACGACCTACGTCTTCTTCAGCCAATCACTGATCATTGTCAGGATTTCCATGTCGGATCTGGTAGTATCATCGAAACCAGGAGTGTCGATGAGCACTATTCTGTCTCCATAGTGCTTATGTTGGGCGCGGGTAGCCTGGATCTGGCTGGTTACGGACTTGAGCCCATTTCCGGCGCGCTGAGTGCGCCGACCAAGTTGATCAGTGAGAAGGTCGATGAACTGAGAGGGAGCAGTGAGTATTGTCTTACACCAGGGACTGTGAAGGAGTATCCTCACAAAACTCTTTCCCGACCCAGTAGGGCCCATGAATCTACATAAACTAACGTAAGCCACTTGCAGAGAAATCACTAGGAACGTTCGTACGCAATAATGATGTCATCATTTCGGAGTGTTTTGATTGCGTGGATAGTTTCTGTTGTAGAGGAAGCCCAGGCGGAGGAAGATCGAGCAGGTGGATTGCTGCCCGAGTTGGAAGTAGAAGAACGGGTATGTGCTGTAACGGTGGCATCACCTCGAGCTCCCTTGCCTGAGTTGATGGTGTCCCAGGCTGCTTTGACTACACTCACAGTTCCTGTCAAGGCGGACGCCCAGACGGACGGAGATCGAACAGGTGGTTTACGTTGGATACGCTGAGAGGTGAGGCCATTGGAACTGAGTAACATCGCAAAACGATCGTGAATATCTTGAGTAGTTGGTCTGTCTTTTGGTTTATAACGCCAACAATGTGTCATCAAACGCCACATATTGTCGTCAATTTCATCCCAGTCATCTTGACCCGGTTCTGGTCGTGGAGGTATTTTCTTTGCATCCAGAGCACGTATCACCTGAGGATCTCCAAGTGTATGAAATGGAATCTTGCGTGAAAGGACCTTCGGAATTGCCACTCAGTCAGCAGTTAAGGAGTTAGCAAGATGCCAGTACCTCGTAACATAGACAAGCAAATGACCAGACGTCTGATGGTTCCGTTGGCCGGGTAGAATCTTCGTTCTCAATAATTTCCGGTGCTGTCCAATGTAAACTGCGCCCAATGATCGACGTAGTACGCTTCTGCCCCGCAGTGGCCGTTGCGATATGCGATATTCCGAAGTCCATAATTAGCGCTTCCCCTTCATCCGAGACCAGCACATTTTCCTACAAACGAGCCGTTGAATCAATGGCCACAACAAGAAGGATTTGTGCGCACGCCTTTGAGATCGCCGTGCACGATATGCAATCCATGCAGGTATAGCAGGCCATCAATGACGCCAGAGATCTGAATGGTGGCACATATCAGAACCACGGATAATATCAGCATAGGTTAATCCTCACTAAAAGCATCCGAGACGCTTTTGGCAGACCCTTTGCATATTCAGCAAGAGTTCCATTTTTCATCCGTGGAGAAACAAGGCAGATCCTCGGACCCTCGCTGTTCTGGTATACTCCATACAAGGGCAAAATGTTGGAATGCGACAAATGAGCCCAAATCATCAACTCTTTGATATATGCCTGCAAACGCACCCTTGTTAGGCATACAGTGGAGCGGAGTAATGAGACTTACACTTAGGTTATTTTCATCTTTGATAACCTTAACACAGACAGCCCTATTCTTGTACTGTCCATCGTACACAAATCCGAAGCCCCCTCCTTTTATGGTTTTATGGTCGTATTTTACGCCTTTGAGTGTGTAGCGCTGGGGATAAACTTGGAAGCGTGTTGCGAGCTTGCAAAGCACAACCAGGATGCGGTTTCCTTCATCTCTTGCTAGAATGCCTTCTTCTTGGCTGAGGACCTTGAGTAGTAGTAGTTCAGAAATAGCAAAACAAGCGCACAACTGTCTGAGGACATACTGCGCTCAGAACGTCTGCCAGGTCTTGAGCGTCTTCGGGTTTTATCCCATCCACTAGCTCAGACACTTCCTGTTGATGAACGGCTCTGATGCTTGACACCAAAGGACGCAAGCGATCACAAATGTCGGCGTTGCTCGAAGACCGCGCATCATCAGAAGATTGGGAGGACGACCTTTTCTTTGTTTAGTGAATGGGTCACAGGAAAACCGCAGGGAGCTCACTGATCTGTTGCCGACTTCTCAGAAAACGGTGCTTCCAAGACGTTGTTCTCGGTATCCGGTCCCGTAGAAGTAGCATCGTTTGATCTGAAAGGCTTAAGGCTAGGACCGATTTCCTTCAGGTAAGAGGACAGACCTTTGAGCCTGATCGCTGGAGTTGAAGTGAACACGTTTCCTTCCTGCCCCCACAGTATCTGCCAGATGCGGAGAAGCGAGAAACGTCTCGGAGTGTCTCTCCATAGAATCAGAGGTGAGTGTTAAGCAGGAATATGAGTTTAGGTCGTCGGTGAGGCTTGCGTCGTCTTCGAACCGGTTAAGTACTTTAAATGATCGCATTTAACGCTCCAGCGGGCCTCGTCTAGTGAACCCATTCAGCGCTATCCTGGGCCGGTATCAATCATTGAATAGGCGAGGTTGGAGTGTTCGAATTGCCCGCTTTGATCTTCCAAGGGTCGTCTGTCGTCAATTTGTCCATTCTTGCCGTCCTGGTATATGCGTCTGTCATCCATACGGTCGGTGTGAGAACTGATAGCAGAAAGTTCCGTTTCACGATAGCAAGTAGGGACTGTTTTTTCAAGACCAGAGCCAGCCGTACTTCCCACCTTAACTCATACAAAGGAATTATTTTCCTGGATTGCAAGTTTGCCCACAACATGGAATTAGTAGATAGTGCAGCCGCGAATCAGGATTTACATTGATTCACCGGTGAGTGCGGCCAAACATGTCCCAGCCCAGTCATTTAAAACAAGCCTGCTTCCCTCATGCAGGCTTTCAGCCACTTCACGAGCCCAGAGATCACGACCTTGAACTCTAATTGAGGCAGAGTCCCCCATGCGACTTCACCATCAATGACGACTGCCTTGACCTTAGCCTCCAGGATTTCGGACCCGTCACATACCACCTCATTCATACACCCCACAAAGTCCCGATCAAACACGACAAAGTCTGCCTTCTTCCCCACTTTGAGAGAGCCAATCTCGTCTTCCTGAAACGAGGCATAGGCCGCATCCAAAGTCATGCCTTTCAACGCTTCTCTCCTGGTAAGCTGTTCTTTTGGGTACCTGGAAACATGATAAGATACATATCATTTGCGCGACCAAGGTTCTGATACAGCAGTTGACCTACCACCCCGAAGAACCATGAGGAGAAGTTCCATCTGCTGCGAGGCGTTTGACAGCAGCATAGAAACCCAATAGTGGATTGACGCCTTCGACGGGAAAATCCGATCCCAGAGGAAGAGTTCTGTGACCCGAAGACCTGGAAAGGTGTTCAGTTAGAGTTCTTGGAGTATATGAGATATACCAACCGCAGCAACGTTGCATACGCATAAGCGCCTCTAATACGTTCTGGGCCCTATACAGTAAACAGAATTAGCAACGACACGCATCCACCTCGAGGACTCACTAATCGCTTCTCCGCGTACCACATATCAGATGTTCTACACGAGGGTCAATTGGAGTCAAAAAAGGTCCGAGATGGATGACAGCTTACGCGTGTGTTGGCTGAACACTCGCAGTCACTATGTATTCATTCGATGCGTTCGACAGCTTTGATGATGTGATAAAAACGAACCTCCGAGCTTTCCGACACGTTCTAAGTCATGAAGGTTGATTATCTGGGCGTGTTCGATACGTGGTCTCCATTCTGAAACGTTGACAGCCTTCTCTTCGATAAGCTCTTCAAAGATGTCAAGGGCAATGCGGTTCGCTCGGTCTCCAATACAATGGATGTTCTGTCGTAACGTCAGGGATCATTTGACCCACGGTTGGCATGACTAGGCGCTTACAACTTGCATGTTATCTCCTAAGTATCTTCGCACAGCCGCGCGCAATACCTCCGGTGGTTGTAATAATATGCCCTGAGTGGCTGGATTATCGGAATAGGGAGCGAGCAGCGCCGCACCCCACGATCCTAACGCGCCTATTTTGCATGTTTGAGAATCATCATTGAAGGAAAGGGGTTAAAGATTCACCATCCGCAAATAACTTCACACTTCGCAAGGTTAAGCGACCATGCTTGCCATAGTTGACGAAACGTGGTATATCGTGTTTCCACTCTTCACGAATGTAGGCTGCCACTTTGCTTGGATCTGTCTCTGAGCTATTGTTCGGTAGTGCAACCCCTCCCATAAGATAGAGACGCAGCTAGTGACGTCCGGTAGGCAGGCGTCATACGAGTGTTAAAATTGGACGCACGGGAATTCCTCCTTGTTCTGCTTTCCTTTTCGAAGAATGAGACGAAATAATGATACAAAAACCGAGAAAACGTACCTCTTAAAAAAGTCAATCATGGGCAATTTAGTATCGGCATCGTGGATGCTGGTGAGTCCGTGTCGTAGCGCCAGAGCCACAGTGGTCAAAAAATACTCTTCCATTTGATCATGTGTCCACGGAGGAGTAGGAATGAGGTTCATTGCATTATCGACGAATACACCTATGCTCAAAATAACGAGTAAGAGCGGGAGCCCGGTACCATTTGAATGCATACCGGTTGGATTTCCATTGCTATCTCTAATGATTTGACCACCTGTCACTTCATCGTCTGCTGGCAACGTCCCCATGAGCTGCAACACACGAGTCGAAACCCAGCGAGCATGCCCATCCACTCGGCTGAGCGAGATTGGGCGACCCTTGAGAAGGGGGTCTTGATCAAGGTCTTCCTAACGTATGCGTTTAGATGTCACTTCACCCACGGCACTGCGAGACTGCGAGACTTGCCGCTGTTGGAAACTTCTTGTCCTTCCATTTGGTCTGGTCCCACCCCATGCCTTCTATCCAGCGATCCGGATCATTCAGCACCTCCGGGTGGCTTTGAATGTAGCTCTTAATACGCTCAATGATCTCTGGTGCACAGTGTCAGCGACATGTTATTCCGGGTGGTGATAACAGTGTCTACCCTGAGTGGACGCTGAACCTGCCAATGGCAGTTGTAACATCCAACCGTTTTCGAGTATATGCGCGTGCGCGTCTCAAAGGACGACGTAATGAGTTGGAAAAAGCACTCAGGTGAAGAATGAAAGACGTACCAGCTAACCCGGGAACGATAATGTCAGCAGAGTCGACGTAAGAAACTGTGGGCCTTTTGACCAAAAGGCTCCAGTTCAAGAAAGGCACATTGATGGCAATTGTGGCGACGGCGTCTGTGAGGTTCCATCAACATCTAAAGCCTGCAAGCGCATCAGGATATGAGGCCATACTATGAGCTCCGACACGTAGTATTCGATCATTCCTGACAGTTATGCATTGGACCTCTGGATGTGTCTCATCCACAGTATAGATTGTGCCAGCAGCCGAGCATAGCGTGTATTCCGTGAAAAATGCAAAGAAAACGTACACTGCGAGTGCCGCAGTGGTGGTGGTCAGAAGAAAAAGGCTTAGACAAGGTGTTCGACGTCGAGTCGAGAGCGGCACCCGTTTCGATGGTTTGGTTGAATTCATGATGCGACGGTGACCCTGCTGATCAACTAGCTCCCTGATAAGGCTGCCTGCTACTTAATCAGGAAAGTGGCTATTACGCCATTTTGACTCCAGAAACCTCTGACATAAACCATCACCATGTCGTCCTGTGGTAATCCTACTGCTGAAGTGGATCCTTTGATGATTAGTAAGTGCTTTGTTGTACTGAATGGTGCCTCGACTAATATTATGCATTTACACAGAGCGCCCAAAATATGACCGGTCGAAAGCCTGCGTCAAATGTAAACTGAAAACAGGGAACATTGTGATTCGACACGCAGTGTATTGCAAGTACGCTTGGTTTAACTCACTTTTCCTAGACTCTCATAGAACTCTATAGAGACTGCTTTTTTCCTTTGATATCTCTTCGCTTTCGGCGGACACTTGAACCCCACGTAAACCCGACTCCAGACCTGCATCGTCGAAAGGGTTTGAAGGCCTCCGGAAATCTATTGATTGGCTTTTCTGGTGGTCTGGGCTCGACGGTGCTCCTTGATTTAGTGCACAAGACATACTTGATGCCTCGTGAAAGGCAAGATGGAGACCAGAACCCAAATGGAGGTTGTCCATGGCCCAAGATTGTCGTTGCATATATTGACATTTCTAGCGTTTTGACTGAGGTGCGGTTCCAATTGTTCATTTCGCTGTATAGCCCTACTCAATTATCGACGCCCTCAGGTCCAGGATGAGAACTTACGTGTCAAGGACGTTATTGAGAACTACGGCATCGGATTTGAATATCTACCCCTCAAGCTCGAAGATGCATTTGACAAGAAATGGTGGCAAAGTGTAGGGGGACCCGAATACGCCCACGCCGTGGGCTTTGATGTCATCAACGAAGGTTTGTTTCAACTTCCCGCCGAATAATAAGTTTCATTGAAATTGTCATAGATATCTTTCTGAAGTCCCTTTCGTCAGAGCCAACCTCCCCTCTATCATCGCTCCGCACTTACATTGCATCTCTACCAACGCAAACAGCTACAGCAAGCGCAATTCAAAATCTTACTCGAGTCCTCCTCCTGCGCGTAGCTGCTTCCACCCAATCCTCACATCTCCTTCTGGGGACGTCGTTGACTTCGCTCTCAATATCATTAATATCATCTATATCCCAAGGGGGAGGGTACTCCGTAAAAGAGGAAGCCCAAGAGGAATGGGAATACAAAAACCATGAAGGTACCAACCAGACTGTCAGGATAATCCGTCCCTTGCGCGATGTGGGTGTGAAGGAGTGTGCCTTTTGGGTATGGTGGTGTGACCTGAAAGTTGTTGGAAAACATCGTTATTCGGGTGGTCGACAAGATATTGGTGCCTTGACTAGAGGTACAATTATTCTTGCTTCAATTTCATAACTTACGTTGACACGATTTCCAGATTTCATCGTGAGGTTGGAGAAAGACTATCCTTCGACTGTTTCAACGATCGCACGAACGTGTAACAAACTGACTACCAAGCAAGATGCCAATGCACGATGCCTGTTTTGCCAGAGGTGTGCATCACATGTGCTTTCCCGCGTAACATACACTGACCCAAAGCCAGACCTGTCCAGTCTGGGATCCAGCAATGGAGGCACAAAATATCAATTCGGACATATCGTGGCCTTGGTCCCAACATCGTATCCCCGCCACACTTGAACACAGAGGCTGAAACGTCAAGTAACCAAGTGCCCAATCATCCTGATTCGATTGCCTCAAATCTTTGTTATGCATGCCACGCGACTTGGACAAGCAAGAGTATTCGCGGAAACCCCACAGATCAGAAGGAGGTACCCGTACCTATCTGGGTGAGCGCTTATTCGGACACACACGGCGAATTTTGGAACGGAAAGAAGATGGAGGCAGACGGCATGCGAAACATGATTAAGGATTTCTTGCTGGATTCGGGATCATGAAAACACCCGCGACTGATCTTGAATCATAGCGATAGTGAATTATGGCTCAAAGTAATAACATGGGTGAATGCAGCGACAGGATACATCTATTGCCAAATCCCCGTCCCTCGTTCTTGCGAGCCAACCTTGAGTGTGATGGCATGGCCTAAGCTCCACCCGCGACCTTGACGGCTTTCTACAACCGGCGTCAATGAAACACGGACATCGCGGTGGAAAGGGACTTACAGCTCTAGCGGCCTTTCCAAAGAAGAATGCCATGATTCGTCTTCCGAGCGGGATCTTCAGTTTTTTCACCTCCTCAAAAGTCTTCTGGAACTGCTCTTCGATTTTCGCATACTCCTTCTTCAACTCCTTCGCCAGAGCAGGGTCGTCTGACTTCTCCACCTGAATAAGAAGTGACTTCAAAGACTCCCTTTGATCGTCAAGGAGCTTTTGAAGTGCCGTATACACCGTCTTGCCAGCCTGGGTTTCGTTGAGCTTGATTTTAAGCTCAACCAACTCCTCCTGCAATAGCACTGCCTCTTTATCCTCTTTTTGCTTGATCAGCTGCTCGACAATGCCCCATGCCTCCTCCTGCGAATCGCTTTTTTCTAAGCGAGCAACTCTCGATCCTCTGTCGATGAGGGGCTTCCAAAACTTGGACTTGAGTTCCTCCTCCCTCCCTAACCCAATGTCGCGGCTGGCAAGTTTCTCCCACATAGTCGATACGAGGATCACTTGATTCATCGCGACGTCGCCGCAGAGCTTCCCAAACATACGAAGGTTCTTGAGCGGAGATCCGGCCATCCGGTTATCATTGATGCGGTGGAGGTAGATGAGTCCGGTGAGCTTGACCTCCTTCTCGTACCTGTTCACTCAGTTGCAAATATCAAAAAAGCGTCGACTTGACATGGCCTACGTCTTTTGTAACCAACTACTGATCATTTCCAAGATCTCCATGTCGGATCTGGTGGTATCGTCGAATCCAGGTGTGTCGACAAGGACGATCTTATCACCCCATCCTGGGCGCTTGACGCGAGTGGCCTGGATTTTACTGGTCACAGACCTCAATCCATTTCCGGCGCGTTTGCCTTGCTGGCCTGTGAGGAGATCGATGAACTGGCAAAGCGAATGAATTTCACGCAATGATATAAAACAGTGAGCGCACCCACATAACTCTTCCCAGCCCCAGTAGGACCCATGAACCTGAAGAGAGTGGTCGTAAGTGGTAGCCCGTAATGAGTTTTAGAATAGACTCGTACGCGATAATGATATCGTCCTTCTGAATTGCCTTGATCGCGTTCAAGCTCATTGCTTCTGTCATTGCGACCGCTGTAAACTGAACGAGGATCTTTAATACGACGTAGCTGGAGGACGAATAGATCCTTCAGTTATAACGGTTGTGGGGTTTACCTGAAGCCTACAGCAGGCTCACCACGAGGCGTTTCAACCCCTCTATTGCAATGCAGCTACCTCCAGGCTGTTGTCGACACGAGTTGCTGGTGATAATCTCATGATCTCGATCTATGACCGCAAGATCCTACATAGATCATGAAACCGAAAGGACGATATCGGCCTCGTAGTGCCCTATCGCGCATGCTACCTTCGGCCCTAAGGCTGCAAATCAGACCAGCAGAATCATGACTACCTGGCTGGAGACCCACTCAGACCAAGAAAGCCAACGGAATGAATACAGATGAAACTGCGAGTTTGGTATCTTGGGTATTCCCCAGTACTAATGGACCCGGAATAGTTGCCATCGAATATACTAAGTAGCAAAGGTACAGAAAAATGACCCGTAGACCTAAAGGTAGAAACGACACTAGCAGAATCAGGAGGGGGGAAGAAACCCGAATGGTGAACCAACAGTGAGCGATAAGTGGCACCTGTAGCTCAGCCACCGCCCACGACTTTGATTGCTTTCTGAAAGGGCGTCAGGAGGCGTTTGATAATTCCGGTTGGAGGACATACCGCACGGGCCCTCTTCCCAAAGAAGAAGGCCATGATTCGTCTTCCGAGCGGGATCTTCAGCTTCTTCACCTCCTCAAACGTTTTCTGAAATTCTTTTTCAATTTTTTCATACTCCTTCCTCAACTCCTTCGTCAACGCTGGGTCATTCGACTTCTCCACCTGAGCGACCAGAGATTTCAACGATTCCCTCTGGTCATCGAGAGCTTTCTGAAGCGTTGTGTACAGCGTCTTTCCAGCCTGCGTTTCATTGAGCTTCTTCTGGAGCTCGACCAACTCTTCTTGCAACAGGACGGCCTCCCTCTTATCTTTGTCCCTGATCAGTTGCTCGATGATTCGCCATGCTTCTGATCCCCGTGCATCCATCAATCGATCGATTCTCGAGCCTCTCTCAATGAGTGGTTTCCAAAACTTGGACCTGAGCTCTTCCTCTCGGGCAACACCAACCTCGGGTTTGACCTTCTGCCACATATTCGATACGAGAATGACCTGATTCATCGCAACGTCGCCGCAGAGCTCCCCGAACATCCTGAGGTTCTTGAGCGGAGTACCGGCCATTCGGTTGTCAGTGATACGGTGAAGATAGATGAGTCCGCTGAGCTTGACGTCCCTCTCGTACCTATACTCTATCGGTTAGTAGTCGAATAATAAACCTGGTACGACCTACGTCTTCTGCAACCAATCGCCGATCATCGTCAGAATTTCCATGTCGGATTTGGTAGTATCGTCGAAACCGGGAGTGTCAACGAGGACTATTCGATCCCCAAAGTGCTTATGTTGAACGCGAGTAGCCTGAATCTGGCTAGTTACGGACTTGAGCCCATTTCCGGCGCGCTGGTTGCGCTGACCGAGTTGACCAGTGAGGAGATCAATGAACTGGGGCGAGGAATGGTGAGCGTGGTCTTACACCGCAACCAGTAAGAGAGCGTCCTCACATAACTCTTTCCCGACCCAGTAGGGCCCATGAATCTGGAGAAACTCGCGTGAGCCACTTCCAGAGGAGTCATTGGGAGCATTCGTACGCAATAATAATGTCGTCATTCCGGACAGCCTTGATGGCGTTGATAACTTGGGCCATGGTCGAGTGTTGGAAAACCAACCCAAAGGATAATGTAGGATAATGTAGCCAGTGGGCGAGCGAGAATCCCCTGTTATACCTGTCGCAGGTAATCCGGTACTCGGTGGCGTTCAGCACGAGGCGTCTTTGCCTTCTATTGCAATGCGATAGCCTCAAGGACCGGTTCGATTTCTAATAGCAACTGATACTGTTTCCAGAACCTTGAGCGTTCGGCGACTGAACGTAAACGTGGGGGGAGCCTGGCTCAGGGTATGCTCCACCTAATTCGTGATCGAAACATCTCGATGGGCGGTCGAGTACTTGATCGGTAGCATCGTACTCGCACCGTGTCACAAAGTGTCGCAAGCGGAAGAGGAGGCCTTTTGTGCGGCGTGACGGGCCACGGGCAACAATCACCTCCACGAGGGCGATCCATGCCTTGTGCCGAACTTCCCATTTACTACAACATCATCACACACAAGATCTTTCCCATCTACCACGCTGTTCATGCTGTTGTTCATCGGATATATTCATGGAATGACAATTAACTTTAGTATCCCAAAAGGGGAGCACGGGCATAGCAATGGATATAGAGAATTGTCATCGACACATACGGTGAATTAAGTGCAGGCATAGCAAAGCAGGAAATGTTATTCCTTATTGTACGTCTGAAATTTCGAATGACTAGTAGCTCAGAAACAATCAGTTAGAGATCGGAAGAGTTGGAAACGGAAAACTAGGTTATATGATTCACTGCGATTTATCTCTGTAGACCTCGAATCTTGTCCATTGCACGGGCTCTTATCGACGCAATTGATCCCTGGGACTCGACTTTGGCTGGTTGGTCTTCCGCCATTGGCGCCTGAGCTGATACAACTGCGGGGGACGACAGACCCTGAGAGGGGTTCGTCAAGGGGGAATCTGATGGCCCGCCCCCGGAAAGGGGCCATTGAACTGAGTCTGGTTTTGGAGTAGGCTGCGGAGATGGGGTATTCTCTTGGAACGAGGCGGCACTCCTCGTGTTCGAGGCTGTACCGAGCAAGCCAGAAGCCTGAGGCCGTCTAGACGGAGGGCGGAAAGTTTGGGAAGGAGTAGAGCTGGCGGAAAGCGTAGGTGTCTGAACATTCTTAGGAACTACAGGAGTTGGGGCGCCAGTGCCCGAAGACTGTGAGACTTGAGGAGGAGTAATAGGTCCGAAGGCACGCTGGGACTGGTACAACGTCCTGTAGGAAGGTTGATGGACAGGAGCAGATACCATAGTATTTCTCTGCGCTTGGGCTCCAGCGCCATTATCCTCGCTTGAACGTCCTACAGTTGAACTGAATACGGGCGCATCGTAGGTTGATGGAGCAGACTCAGTGGACACTCGAGGAGGTTGGAAGAGGGGGTAAGCGACCTGTGGTGACGAAGATCGAACAGAGGGTGAATCGAGGTGGGAAGAAAGAGGTGCTGGTTCTTCGTGAGGTCCCTGCGCCAATGGTTCCATGGCGGGAACTGGGTGGGGAGCTGAGGATTGGGGGGGAACTTCGGTCGATCCAAGGACTGGTGTCAGCGAACCCTGCCTGGGAGATTGCTTCTTTGCGGTGTCGGAATTTAGTGCAGGGGGAGGCAAGGGCGACCGCTCCTGGTCAACTGGAGCTGGAGGCGGGCGTTGCTGAATCGAGCGCGGTTCTCTTTCTGTTTGGGGCAACTGGGTTCTGTCATGAACGGGGCTGCTTGTGTCCAACGATGTTTTATGCATGCCACGATCGGAAACGCCAGGGCTGCTGGAAGTTGAGCGCGACCCAACAGGTCCGGAGTTGGGGGTTGATGCGGCCGGAATGGGATCGGAGACGGGAACGGTCGATGGCGATTCTTCTTCAGGAGGAATGGGGAGGGGAACAATCGGTGGCGATTCTTCTTCAGGTTGAATGGGGACGAGAGGCGGGGACGTTTGGGATCCAGACTTAAACCATCTGAGGTATCGTGGTGGAATGCCGGTAAGTGCCTCACGTAACTTCCTCTTGATTGGCACTCTCAACGCCTCCATATCTTTTAGCACCTCCTGCCGTTGCCTCTCCAACTCCTCGTATTGTCCACGTAGTAGATTCACAATTTCCTCGTCCATATCTGGTTTGCGCATTTGTTCCTGCAAAGTGCGCATCAACGACCCCTGTTTCTTGGCGAACTCGGTAATCGTCTTAGAGAGTTCTTTCCCAGCAGCGGTATTAGGAAGCGTTTTCTGTAGCTCAACGAGCTCCCTCTGAAGCCGAAGCTCGTGTCTTTCCCTCGGGGTGCTGAGGAATTGTTCAAGGATGCTCCAGGCCGACTCGTTCGTATTCTGATACCGCGCCGTGCTCGATCCTCGGTTCATCATTGGTGCCCAAAACGTGGACATGAGCTCCTCCTCGCGCTGTTCTCCAACCTTCTCGTCGCCTAATTCATCCCACATTGTCGTCACCATAACAATCTGGCTACATGCTTTATGTCCACAAAGCTTTTCGAACATCTTCAAGTTCTTCAAGGGCGTTCCAGCCATTCGATTGTCGGAGATCCGGTGAAGGTAGAGGATCCCACTGAGCAGGACCTTCTTCCGGCCTCTTGGTGAACGTTGGTAGAGTTTGAATGCGAAGCAATTTGTACTCACGTTCGCTCCAACCAATCGGAGATGAGCTCTAGGATTTGAAGATCAGATTTATGCGTATCATCGAAACCGGGTGTGTCAACCAGAACGAGTCCGAAATTCTCGCCAGGGACTTGGACTCTGACAGCACTGATGTCACTCGTGCAAGACTCCAGGCTATGTCCTACTCCTTTGTCTTCCCCAACTGCTGTACTGATGAACTAAAACCGGAAATGAGAACCAAGACGTCCTTTCGTTTGGCACCACGTACCGAGGACTTCCCCGTGCCGGTTGGGCCCATCAATCTGCAGCAATGAGCTGCTTGCTGCAAGAGTAGCAAAGACAAACGTACGCAATAACTGTATCATCCTCAGTCAATTCATCTGTCCCTACGTCCTTCGCCTCCTTCGCCTCCCTCCAACGATTCCATAGTGTCTCGCCAGAGGAAGAATCTGTGCTAGTCCGAGGCTTTGCGACTACCTGGTCCCAAACCTGTGACCATGTCGGTCAGAAGAAGAAATCATACTCAACGATAAACCCACCTTTTTGAAGTTGAATTGAGGGTACCATCTGGTGAACCCGCGTGAGAATGAGTAAATCCAGGATCGACAGAATCAACCCACGACTTTACGGCTGTTTTAGCTGAGATTTCGTCAGCTGAGACCAGTACACAACTTTGAAATGCTTACCGCTCGTAGCGAAGGAAGCACTGGCAATGGACGCCCGGTCGGACTCCAGCGACTTTCTCAAGTTCGGAAACGATTCAGATGGGCTCGATCTTTCCTTGTTCAGTGGACGACATGTAAACCAAATCGTAAGAAGCTTACCGATCTGCAACTGTCTCCCCAGGAGATTGTGCCTCCGGGACGTTCCTTCCAGTATCTGACTCTGGGGGAGTATCATCATGTAATCTGAAGGACTTACAGTAAGACCGAAGCTCGATCCTTCAGATAAGGCGACTGACCTCCGGGAAGAGCTATGAGACTTGCCAGCTCTAGGACGGTGGACTTTCCCTGTAGCCCGGGTATTTGTTGAGAGTGAGTGTGTTGAATGCGTCCTGGATCCCATGAAGTTGAAAGTAGGTGTTCAGGAGGGAACGGGTTGTTTAAGTCGTCAACGAGGCTAGTGTCATCCTCCACCCGGATAAGTACCCATGAACCCGTTTGACACGACAAATGAGGCTTGCGTCTAGCGCTCAGACACAGATCCCGTCTTGATGGATCTGATCAGATTAAAGCCTCGCTGAATACACGAGGTCGAATAGTTTGGTGCGATCTTCGATATCATCGATTAGCTTCTAATCCTCTCCTCCGCCCAGGTTGCAGCATGGACCAAGAGGAACTCTAGACGGTACAATAGAAGGTCTAAAATACATACTATCGCCTACCCATCCCCAGAGCAATGGGCGCCAACATCTCTATCTCCAACATCTCCAGAAGAGTTTTCACGGCTGTTGACAACATCCGCCAGGAGGATATCATCATCGCGTATGTTACTGTATACTCGTCTATGTCGTAGTTCTAATGATGATCCAGTGTTGTTGGACAAACGGGCGTCGGGAAGAGTACTGTGAGCATAATCGGGCGACGGGAAGCTAGGAGTACCACTCACGTAGCGAGACAGTTCATCAATACAGCCGCAGGGGCCAACATCCTGCCCGTTGGGCATAGTCTGAGGCCGAGCGCATGTGATGTACAGCACGTCGAATGTTCCGATCCTAATCGTTACGGGACACGGAGAGTCGTCTTTGTGGATACTCCTGCCTTTGACTCTGAGCGCGACGAGAAAAATGTCGAGAAGAAGTTGAAAAGATGGTTGAGAAGCGTGTAGGTTGGCTAGTACCGCATCGAACCATTCCCCAACTGATTGTCTTCTAGGTCTTCACAAAAACTCAGAATTGCCGGTATTCTGTATCTTCATCGCATCACGGACGTCAAGCTTTCCGATCCTCCTCTAAGGCATTTAACGCTATTGAGAAACCTTTGCGAAGACTCGGTCACTGGGTTCCCGAATCGAGTCGTGCTAGTGACAACAATGTGGGGGGCTTTGCAGTCGGTGCCGGTCGGTATTAAACGAGAGGAAGAATTGCAGAGATACTGGGATGGACTTCCTCGGGGAAGTGTAGTATCACGGATCATGCGATTTGAGGATACGTTTGAGAGCGCCTGGTCCATTGTGTTCGCACTGATGGACAAGTTACCAGGATTGAACTGACTCACCCAGTGTTTGTGTGGGGATGGTAATGTTTGTATCGTGTATTTTCCCTACCACAGCGAGCTTAGATGTCGCACATCGTCGAACATTGGGCTCCTGCCAATGACTAATTATGTAGCAGCTATAAACCACGAGAGCTTGTAGAACGTGACGCGCTGAAGCTAGCCTCTCCCGCATTGCTTTCCTCCTTGTGACACATATGTTATGGTGCAGGAAATTGATACAAGCATTTTTCGCGCGTATCCAGAGTAAAAAGGGGGATGGATAATCGGTATATTACAAAACATTCAAGCGGAGAAGCACTGACTCGACGAGAATGTACTATAGTTCATCAATTCACGGCCTGTCTGAGCTCAGGGGCGCTCGACTCCAGGGGCTGGCTCTGAAACTGAAGAGAGCGCCTTCTATAGGAGGTCACAATCAGGCAAACATCGTTTCCGGCTGTAACCAAGAGAAACTTACTATTTTTCCCTTCTTCCCGAAGAAGAAAAGAACGATCCTCCGACTGAGTGGGACCTTGAGCTTTCGAATACTATCAAGTGTCCTCTCCAGGTCTTCTTCTATCCTTTTCTGTTCCTTCGTAAGCCGTTCCAGGAGATTGCGGTTGTTTTGGCCGGCTTGTCCATCGATTTGCGCTATCAACTTCTCTATTGACGCTTTTTGTTCATCTAGCAGATGTTGGAGATTATCATAGAGCATCCGACCCGCGTGTGTTTCGTTCAAACGCTTTTTGAGGTCGACGAGCTCCTCTTGAAGCAAGAGGGCCTCTCGCTTTTCTTTTTCTGCAATCAAGCCATGAACAATTGCCTTCGCGGTGTCGAATTTGTTATCGAACTTGGCAATCGTGGACCCTTTGTTCAACATACCCTTCCAGAAGGTATCCCTCAGCTCTTTCTCGCGCTGTTGACCGAGCTCAAGGTCCCGCATTTTATCCCACATCGTCGTAACCAACGTGACACGGCGCATTGCGAGGTCACCGCAGAGCTCTCCGAACATACGAAGATTCTTGAGGGGCGATCCCCCCATTCTGTTGTCGGTTATGCGGTGAAGGTATAGAATTCCAGTGAGCTTGACGTTCCTTCGATACCTAGCTCGATGCTGGCGAGTCACTGGACCCTCGAAGTCCGATGAGGAAAAAGACTCACGTCTTCTCTAGCCATTTGCTAATCATGCCCAGGATATCCATGTCGGATTTATACGTGTCGTCGAATCCCGGGGTATCGACCAACACGAGATTCCGACCATCCTCGTAATTTTTCAAGAGAGTGCTTTGTACTTGATTCGTATATGATTCCAGCTTGCCACTTGAACGTCCACGTTGCCCGGTCAATATCTCGATAAACTTGGGTCTATCAATCGCATAACGGGGAAGCTGCTTGAAAGACAACACGTACGTTGCTTTTCCCTGTTCCAGTCGGTCCCATTACCCTGATAAAACTCATCAGACGGTGAAAATCATACGGGATAAGGCGTACGCAATGATGATATCGTCCGAGCGAAGCCTTTCGGCAGAAACGTCCATCGTTTCACTTGGATGCAATGCGGGGTTGCGAATGGGGACTGTCCTAACTCCTGCCTTCAAAAACTAACATTGTGTACGACACATCCATGCCCTTTCCACGTTTTAGTCATTGATCACCGAGTTTCTCTGACATCTATCGGGGAACCAATTCACACCTTATCAATTGGCGCCCACTATCAAAGATCCGGGAGCTCGAGGGGCGTTCAATGGGCGTCTCGACGGCTGTGAAGAATAAGCTGAAACTCGAAAGCATGAAACCCCTAGCCCTATTCATCTTTAGATTCGCCTTCCGCTTTAAGGGAAAACGAGGCAGGAACACCAGTGATTGAGGAGTCTCCTCAGCCGCCGATGTCATGTGTTGATACCGAGCATCTCCACATGTTGGTCGCATTTACCTTCATCATACCTCGATGCGGAAGTCTCAAGAACCCTACACTACCCCACACTGGTCTTCAGGTTATTGCATTACCACTGGGTCTCTCTTGTTACTTCGTACCACACCGATGCCACCCGTACGTCCGCTATTGTGAACGATACACACGACTGACGGCTGCCCTAGCCTGTCGAGTTGATTCCAACAAGCTTAGCTATTTCCTTGAGCCAGCAATCAGGGGTCAGCAGTTATCAGACCGCGTTCTCCATATTCCCTTTTTGTGAGACCCCAAGTAGTATCCAGCATAACGACGAGCCAATCATCGCGTGAGTAAGCGAGCGAAGACTACTTGAAACAATTGAAGCTTACTCGTACCTCTAGTGTCATGGGCCCTACAGGCGTTGGAAAGAGTACGGTACGCCGTCCGGAGAGATTTTGAGTAGAGTAAGCCTATCCCTGATCAATAACTAGTTCATCAAAGTTGCCACCGGCGCGGATGATATCCAGATCGGTGACGCGTTGACTTCCTGTACCAAAGAACTACAAGCCGTCCGATGTCATTACCCGTCGCGAGGATGTGACATCCTCCTTGTCGACACGCCTGGCTTCGATGATACCTTCAGGAGTGATGCGGAAATATTAGAGGAATTAGCAAATTGGCTACGAGAAACGTTCGAACAGTTTTCCCATCTCACTATCCGCATACTTACGAGGCAGGACAGATATCAAGCCGGTGTAAAATTATCCGGGATCCTGTATCTCCATCGTATCACGGATAATCGCATGACGAACACACTTCTCCGCAATCTGGACCTGTTCCAAAACCTCTGTGGTAGTAACGCCCTCTCCAATGTCATACTCGTGACGACAAACTGGGACCAGCTCCAGAACATCGACGAAGGCATCAGAAATGAAGAGGAACTGCGCAGGAATTACTGGCAGCCACTTCTCGACAGCGGATCGCAGATGCTCCGATTTGAATATACCTGTTCTTCTGCATGGAACATTATCGACTCTTTGCCTATGGACCAGAAGCCGTTGGAAATTCAAAGAGAGATGGTTGACGAAAAGAAACCCCTGCACGAGACGGCGGCTGGCCGATCCTTGGTCTCTTGGTTCCACCGCGCTACGGAAACCCTCCGACAACTTATCCACCGACTCGAGCTCCTTATTAAAAAGGTCACGACTTCTTCTGACATGGATGACACGGTCAAAAGAAAGCGTGAGGAAGAGCTGAAAAACGCAAAAGAGAAAGCAAACACAGACTTGAGGCGGATCCAGGAACAACAGTCCCGGCTTTTCTATCGTAGATCCAATCCGAGTTCGGTTCGTTCTTCCAATGAGTCATCCTTATCTGGGGATTCTAACTCCTCCGGCTCATTATGGCGCTATGTCGTTCATAAGATATACGACAAACCGGAGAACGGTATTAGGCGACGTCTTTCCCGTCTAAAACCCCGCCGTGCCCAGACCTTCACCGCCAACATTGAGCCAAGTGGGTCGAGTTCACCTGAGCCCCTCTGTGCTCACGACGTCGTCTGCGATATCCCTAATGCGGATTCCTTCGTCGAGGTTGCCACCGGACAAGATATTAGCACGTCAACCGGTAGTCTTACGTGCACCATTCAGGCGTTGAAGCTTGCCTGTTCTGCTGTTTCTGGTATTCCCATACCTGGTCTCAGGGGTGCTGTAGGAGTAGCATTACGGATAGCAGAAACATTGAGTGTGAGTCTTTGTATGGCCTCTACTTCGATCATCGCTGACCACGACCGTAGGAAATGCGCGACACACACCACTCGCTCGTCACCTTGATAAATAATGCTAGCCTCTTCATCACCTCTATCTGTAATCATCATCAGCTGGCACATGTACGTTATCCTCAGGCCGTCAATGATGGCATACAGGAATTCAGTAGGTATGTGGCCCGTGACTCTGGTCCTGCGCATTGGTACTTAGGATGTGTCAGGCAACTGGAGAGGATAGAGGGCATCGCTCGGAAGATTAAGGCGAGCAGCAAACTGCACCGATACATTCTCCAACCAGACGATCAACGAGCAATCATTGATTGTAACGATGCCATAATACTTGCTTTGCACAAGCTAGGGGTATACTTTATCTATCGATTACTTGCCACAGGCCTTCATCACATCTTGCCGCTCACAGATACGCATCGGGTTGGCCGTGGCTGCCCAAAACAAGGATATTTACTCGAAGCTAGATAATATCGAGAGGCTGGTTACTAGAATGGTTGTGGTGAGCTCAATCTTTCTGGTTTGCCGTAGGTTCCCTCATTTTGTATTTCAGAGCTACTCTCAAACACGAAGAAAGACCATCTGACCTTGAGCGAGGACCACATTTACGCTTTCCCCTAGTAGCCAGCAACTATGTACAGGATGTAGTTCATTTTAAGCATATCGCGAAAGAGCGGCTGTGTAAACTTATGATCCCGAAGTTCGGGGTCGTGCGAGCAACGGCTAGGATTGGTCTAAGTTGCTGACATTGGATCTTAAACGTAAGTTTCAGACCACTATCTGCCTTCTTGGTATGAAAAAGCTGGATTCGTCATAAATAGACATCATAACGGGCGCATATGTGAAAGTTATGGAACTGGCGTGCGGGGCCACAAGGAAATTAACCCCCCTAGTCTCGATTATCAATCCTTGACAACTAAGCGTAGAAGAACAGAGAAAAATTGATGGTCAGCTTGAGGGGCACGCCATTAGGAAAAGTATAACTTACGGAGCGAAGGATGTTATAAATACGTTCGTAATTGACCTGGATGCCAGAAGGACTCTCGTGGACTGTAGCTGTCCCATCCGGTTCAGCACCTCCGAGTGAATCGTTGGGGGATCCTTTGTCGGTTTCCACAAGCTTGGCTAGTATACTTTGAACGCATTGACGTTCGTCAGTCGTCAAAACTCCCTTCTCATGAAGAACCTTTGCAACGGAATCAATACTTCGCCCCACCATGCGCTATCATACGCACCACGCTCAGAAACCGGGCTAGATCCTGAGCATCCTTTCCTTGAAGTTTGCAAATTGAGTCAGTTCGTTCTTTGTTGTTTAGGATATCCCAAAACAATGAACGGGAGCGTTCTTCATACGGGAAGGTGATGGCTTGTTGGGTTCGGGCTGGCTTTGGGGTTCCAGACAACAACCGTCGCAGCCGCCCCAGCATTGTCGAGTCCAAGTGCCGCATCTCTCGCATTGCATTTTCCCGCTCCTTACGAAGCTCGCTCAGCTCCTCTAGAAGCGCCTGCGTGACACTCGGATCCGATGCTTTCTTCAATTCCTCCCTCATCCGTTGTAAGACATTCTTCTGCCTCTCCACAAGTTCCTCGATAATTCCGTATAATTTTTGCCCCGCGGCAGTGCTTGGAAGGTCTTTCTTGAGATCCACGAGTTCATGTTGAATCAAGATCGACCGCTGATTCAGTCGAAGGGCGATGAGATGGTCAAGAATATGCCAAGCGGATTGCTGCGTATTTTCGAAACGTAGGGTTCTCGATCCACCCTTGATCATATCCAACCAATAGACACGCTTAAGCTCGTCTTCGCGCTCAATAAAAGCACCAAGATCGCCCCCGTCTGGCCACATCGTCGTCGTCAGAATAACTTTTTTGAAACCCTCCTCTCCACACAGTTTTTGGAACATGTCCAGGTTCTTCAAAGGGGTTCCGGCCATACGATTGTCCGAAATGCGATGCATATAAAGGAGGCCGGCAAGTTCCAGGTTCTTTTCGAATCTATCTCCCCGTTTATCCTGGTATAGGAAAATAACATGTCAAGTACGCACGTTTTCCGAAGCCAGTCAGAGATCAACTTAAGGATATCTAGGTCCGATAGGTATGTATCGTCGAAACCTGGGGTGTCGACCAAAACAACCTTGGTGTCTACGATGGTGACACGAGTGGCGGAAACTTGGCTCGTAAATGACTGGAGGCTGTGACCGACGCCATTGTCTCGACCGATTGCCGTTGAAATAAACTGTAATGGTGGTGAATTGCGTCGCTGCCGTTGAGTCATCTACGTCTCGTACCGTACTCTTCCCGGCTCCTGTCGGACCCATGATCCTGACAATCGGAGTCAGGATGGTATCCTATGGATGGCAGGCATTAAACTCACGCAATGATAATATCGTCTGGTCCCAGGTCGTCCCTCTGCACCAGATGAGGGTTCAGGTTCTTAAAGTCCGTGCGTTCACTTATGGGCATTCGTGGAGGGCCTTTCCGTTGACCGCTGAAGTCAAGAGAATCGCGGAGCTACAGAACAAATTTGTCGTTAGTCGTATACCAGGTCGGTCCTAGTTCCTTCGTCGTACATGTTTTCTCAGGTGTACACGTTTTTCGCTTGAACAACGGAAAGCGGATGAGTGAGCCCAACAGACAAAGAGTCAGGAGGATATGGACTGGGGAAAATAATGCATTACCTGTTGTCTTTAGATCCATCAGCGAAACGCAGCGCACTCGGTCCAGCTCCCATGTTCTGAGAATCTGCAAACTCAAGGAGAAAGAGTTACTGGTTTTTACTGCGTGCGGGGAAGGGACCGTAAGCCTCATGGTTTGGCAGTGGGCACAACGTGGCACGCCACACGAGGCGATTCGTCGTCGTTGTGGTCGATAGTGTAGATGCGGCGAACGAGCCGCACCGGTCGACCGAGATTCAACCAAAACATCATACACTGTGCTTCGACAATGTCTGTCACCACAGTACAACCGTCAAAACGACAGTGTAGTCACGTATCCGTTGTGTGGATTTTTGCCGCTTCCTTAGTTGAGTTCCCAGGGCCTCAAGCAAACGAAGTATGTTACACATCATCGCTTACCATGGACTTTGGATATGAAACCCATGAGATTACAAGCGGTTGGCGGTCCTACAACGTAGGAACAAACTGCCATCCCGAGACGCTGCATCCTCGATTACGCGAAGTTCGACCAACTGAGTGATGGTAATGATACTCATTCACCCTAACTTCCTACTGAGAGGTCGGATCGAGACTGAAGTCCTCGGGAAGCCACAGTCTGCGTCAATGATCTGATCAGAAATTGCTGGTTTCAACGCTTCTCGGAGGAACGATTCATTGGTTGTAGAAATGTATGATTGCACATACTCCTAAAGATGATTGTGGTATATATCATGCTTGGCGTCGCTCTCGCGTTTCTGCAGGCATAATGATCAGATGGCATCGAGGGCTCGGTATGTCACAATTGGAGGGTGAGCTAAGTCTGCGAGGAAGGTGGGTGAAAGCCTGAAGGGCTCTCCTGCCTGGGATGTAGCCACTGGGATGGAGGGCGGCGCGGTGAGGGGGTGGGTTCAACCGCCCGTGGCGCGTTCTCTCGATCCTTAACTATGTGGCCACGGGTCTTTATATGCGCAGTGCAGTAAATTAGGTGTGGCGGGCGGGTGCGAAACGGTGGCGCGCCGGTCAGCGGCCATGACGAGTGTGGTTGGAATAGAGGGCGCGACGCCCACCGCGGACCGCTCCGTCCGGAGGTATCACTCTACCCTTACATTTCTCTCAGCCGTAGACTCTCGGGAAGGGTGATGATACCCATGTTCCGTCATCACCTTGTCAGCTCACCATTCTGTCAGTCCCCAGGGCCACGAATTCATCGAGGTCATGCCGTAAAATGGCTGGGAAAGTAGAGTTCCAGACCTCAAATGAAGACCCTTATCTGTTCCATCACCCACTCAGGACAGTCCATGGAACCTCCAACAGAGGGAGCGAACCCGTGCTGTCGGCTAGACTGATTGTAGGTTGGCCATTAGCGAGCGGTCTGCCAAAAAAACGAAATACAGTCGCCTCTGTCTTAACCCATACCCGTCATAACCCATACTCTGTAATAACCCATAGGATTTCCATGTGACGAAGTTTGTTCGCAGGGATTTGTAAGCAAACACCCATAACTCCCTGATACCCCATAATCCATAGCTATTTCGGCTCGAAACCCCATAGCGCCCACTGCCATGAATAGTATTATAGCACATTAGGATAGTAACATTTGGGCGTTTCGTCATCGTAACCTGGGAACCGGGAGGAGACTCAGAAGTTGAACCGTCATTCTGTAAAGATTTCACATCTATTATGCCCCCTACTAAGTCTAGTCCTACACTCATTCAAATTCTTGAGAAGGGCTGCTCAGTGCTCGAGCGAGAAATACTTCCACAACCCTGACCATGAGCAAGGGGAATTGATGATGGAACAGGAAGAAATTTTCAACGCAGTGATGGAATCACGCAGGATGCAGGAGATCAGCGAGATCGATGGCGGAGAGGATGACACATTGGAGGATGACTCAGCTATTGAACCCCCTTGTCGCAAAGATCTTTTGCAGGCTTCCACTCTCGCGAGTAATTACCTCGCAACAACATCCCATCCATTCTCTCGTAAGCTGGAACAATTATTGCTTGCTTTTAATCGTGAACTTCGCTTAGAGGAGACAGCTAACTTGGTAGAGACACGGATTGATGATTATTTCATTAAATCTGGGAACTAGAACGTTCAGAACTACTTGTCTTCAATGTCGTACAGTAGCTATTATGGTTAAATAAATTTAATCAGGATTTTAATCGATTTTCTAATACTATTTTTTTCGCATCTCTCTTATAACCCATACTCTGTCATAACCCATAGCTCGGACCTTCCACCGACTACTATGGGTTAAGACAGAGGCGACTGTACATGATATGAAATAATGATAATAATAACAGCCACGTCAGGGACCGCATGACGTTCATAATTTAATAGCAATAACTCATTAGTTCTCCCTCATGCCACACCCGGCCCCATCCCTCATCACCACCCTCATGATTGTACGACTTCTCTTGTTAAAAAACCTGCGCAATTTTCCCAGTATCGATGGATCCAACCTGCGCATGTCCGCCATCGCTTTCTTTCTCTCCTCCTGCAACTCGCGCAACTCTTTTACCAGCGCCGCTAGGACCTCCGGGTCTGAACTTTCCACGAGCTCCTCCTGCATACGGTTGAAGACGTCCTTCTGCTTCTCGATCAATTGCTCGATGAAGCCATAAAGCCGCTGACCGGCCTTAGTTGCTGGAAGTTCCTTCTTCAAGTCCACCAGTTCGTGCTGGATCTGTATCCATCGCTCCTCGAACCTGGGAATGGCGAGGAGATTGAGAATGTCCCAAGCTGATTGTTGCGTATTCCTGAAGCGGGCTGTTCTTGATCCTCGGCTAATCATTTCTGCCCAATAATTGCGTTTCAGCTCAGCCTCTCGCCGAACTTCAATATCTTGGTCAACTTCCTGCCACATGGTCGTAGTAAGGATCACTTTTTTGAACGCATCTTCTCCACACAATTTCTGGAACATATCGAGATTCTTCAGGGGCGTGCCGGCCATTCGATTGTCAGAGATCCTGTGCAAATAGAGGATCCCGGCGAGTTTAATGTCGTTTTCATAGCTGTCCGAGGGTTCAGTCATAAACTGAGCGAGCCAATGGTAGGACTCACGTGTCTCTTAACCAACGAGAAACTAGTTCAAGAATGTCCAGGTCTGATCGATAGGTATCGTCGAAACCGGGAGTATCAACCAGGACGACCTTGACCCCGTCCGCGAGGGTCATCCGGACAGCGGTGACTTCGCTCGTGCATGATTGGAGGCTATGGCCGACGCCCTCATTGCGACCGGTTGCTGCCTGAATGAACTGCATTGACATCCCGCATCAGGAAACGGGGGCGAGGGTGTCGATTCCGTTGCACTCACCGTGCTCTTTCCGGCTCCTGTTGGACCCATGACGCTGTTACCATGTTATAGTAAGGACTGAATCCTACACCCCCAAGTCATCAGCCTACTCACGCAATGATGACATCATCTTTTGTCAAATCTTCCTTCTTCACAACATCGACAATCGAGCCGCTGGAGTCTGCTCGTCGTTGGAAGGACTTCCGTTCCGAGCCTTCTGCTTTACCGTGGAAAGAAATCTTCCTGAATCTCTGTAAGAGCTGGATAAGTTGAAACCTGAAATACAAAAGAATAGCTTTCCTACATGGGAGATATACGTATAAGAGTCCTTCGCAATCTCCAACGCCTTGTTGAGCATCTGGGTGGGTCTCCTAGAGAAGACAACGGACATCAGCAACCATATGTGCGGCCAGAAAGCCTATTGAAGCATCCTGACATGGTCTATGGTGGCGGCCAAAGGATCTGTAACACATGTACTCGCGATTGATAAGTTATTGAACGTGGGTTGGTGTTGTTTCCAGGGAGCCCGAGGTCAAATTTAAGGCAGCGTCGTATTTTGAGGACGATAAAGAAATGATCATGTCTTAATAATGCGCCTGTAACCTGTTGCCTGAGACATCATTCGAAGCTTGAAAAAAAATTAAGTCGTGCTGTCACTAACCACGCAAGTGCGCTGGAGCGGGTCGATGGGGGCGTTCTGCCTCGAGGATGTGGTACCACAACACTGAAGGTGGGACGTGCTCGGGACTTGAAATGAATACCGGGGCAACCGCTCACATATATCCTTCAGGAAGCCCAGGTCACTCTCAAAATACTCATCCCTGGTGTATGGTATTGAGCTACGCAGGCCGCTGCGACAGACCCCGCTGGTCGTCGAAGTGCAGGTACTAAGCGCTTCCCAAGCTTTGAGATAATCAGGAAGTAGGAATCTATAGGACGAAGACATGCTACTCGCTTTCCAAGCGTTACTGGCGTTACACAGCCTTGCCCGATAATCGGAAGAGTATCGTACCGCTAAGGCGTCTGAAACATGTTTCTGAAGGATGTACAGAAACTCACTTAATGTCAATTGCCCACACTACCCGCCAAGAGTGACGGAATTAGTCCGCTCAGTTCCGGTTGAATAAAACGCTGTGCACGCGCGTTTCTGTAGCGACTCGCCTTAATCGTGGCTAGAGATAATGATGGTGTGCATCGCATGGCGGACTTGATGATGAACGTGGGTGAGAAGATGATACCCTTTTCGTCATCGAGTTACTGTACCCCTTGAACATGTCCTTTATGTTCTTGCCATGCGTTCGTCGTTCTGGCTCGACTCTCCACCATGCAATCGCGCTCCAGACCTCTAGGACTATTACCCCGACAGTGGCCTCATGGCATTGCAGAGGCTACGCTGTAGCAAAAGGCGAACGCGAGAGGGCGTCTATCTCGGATTCCAAGCCTAAACCAAAGGCAACCACGACACTGCGGCGATCCGCGTCCGCTTCATTACCCATCCGTGTCAATCCTACACCTACACGGAGTGATATCCAACCCGTCTTCACGCTTGCGACGGCCGAACGCTACTTGCTTTCTCGTCTCCGAGTCCACCCGGACCTCCCTGCTCAGTCACAAACACTCCACGAATCGTGGTGGGTCCCTAAATGGGTGGGAAAAGCGGGGGGAGAAGGGGAGATATTCGTGTTTTCAAACGGAAGCTATGTATGCTGGGGACTTGGGGAGGAGGACGCTTTGGCTTTCAAGGAACAAGTTATTGACAAGACACCTGGCTTGCAGGTGGCACCGTTACGGGAAATAGAGGATGAAGAGCTCGAGTTCGTCATAGACCCCACAGAGTGCGAGCATCCTGGTTTTTTTTTGAACCCGGTGCCTTTTCTGACTTTCTATCTGTAGACAAACTCGCCTTCAAGGAGACCTCATTATCCTTGGTCAAACCTCCCCCCTAAGCGAATCTTCATTGATGCCTATTAAAATGCCTTCCATGGTTTTTCCCGCGGAGACGCTTCTTGCACGATATGCGTACTCTCAAGCCCTTTCACGTTCCACCGCCCTATCCGCCTTGGAAGTCTCCTTAGACGACTATCTGACTTCCATGGCCCTGCTTCCTCATTCGTTAGAGCAAAACGGTAAACCTGGCATGGGCCGAACGCAGCTCATAAAAAAGCTGGGTCAGCTGATGAAGTTCAGGCAAGGCTTGAACCTCAATAGAGAAAACTTCAGCGATGTGCCCGATTTTTACTGGGCCGAGCCGGAGCTGGAACGTGAGTGCCCCTGATCTATTACAAGAGTAGTCGGAGACGCCGTTCATAGGCTACTTCAAATCATTGAGCGACGCGTTAGAAGTCAGGGCACGAACAGCATCTGTCAACGACAAAATCACTTATGCTGCCGAGGTAGCATTTTTGTTATCATTTCACGAAAATACAGCTGAACGTTCTTCAGGCTCAGTCTGTCCTTCGACAACTCTTGACAGAGGTAAGGATGACGTTCGCTGGTGATGTTCTCGCTCCTTACTTTCTATAATGTAGTCCTCGTCGCATCGAATGGAGCTCGTCATCATTGCACTGATCGCAGTAGAGGTCGTGATTGTGAGTTATCATTCCTACTCTTCTATTTTGGAACTCAAGAGTTGGCGGTCACAGGCTTTGATTCGCGATGGACCAGAACTCTGGCGCATGTTTTTTGGAGAAGACATAGAAGAAAAACCGCATCAAACGACATAGGTCGACACATCACTTGCGACTATCACCCACACTTAATTCAATGTATCTCCAATGTATTACACTACCGTCTAATCAAATTCGTAATGCTTCCCTCTGACTCGTATGTACCCAATGTTGCAAGTGTGTAAGTATCTGATCCCTAAAGTCATCAAAATGAAGGAATGCCGCTCCAGATCTCAAAGGAGAGCTTCGGGTTAGGGATCACTGGGAGTTCCTCTGGAAAGCTCATATTTATCAAGTCCGCCACCATCCTAGACCCGGAACATGAGGAACAACCTCTCGTCAAACACTGAGATGACTGCCTCGTACCTGCCAAATACAGTGGTTCCGTTGACATTCAGGTCTATCATAAGGTGAGTTAACATCATAAGTAAGACCGGGCCTCAATTGTCAATGCCTCACGAGTATTATCGTCAGGCAGCCTGTTCAACCGATGGGCCGCGTCTGGACCGATCGCTTCGACCTATCGTTGAATAAAATGTCATGATGGTTTTCCCGATTTTCATGAAACACTCACATATTTGACTGAAGTCGCATGCAAATCCAGGAGATGTGTTTTCTGCTGCTGGGCAATCAGGATCGTTTCTAAAGATAGACAAAATTCATGATCAGTCAAGCAGAACCTGAGGGGGCTAAGAACATACTCACGGTCCGCCCATGATCCCAATGTATCCGCCACCGTCCCGTCCGCATTGAAGTTCCTTCTCGTCAAACTCGTCACAAGCACTGGTTCTGCTCCCAATCCTCTGACTTGCTTCACCATCTCGGTCAAGTTGGCACCCATCGATTCGGGGGGTGCTATTTTCATATCGTTGTGACCGAACTGGATTGTTACCAATGTACGGCGACCTTTAGCGATTTCACCACGTATGGCTGCAAGTGAAACATTCCAGAATCTGAAAGAGGGGGTGTGAAGTATCAGATTTTTCCCTGGCTGTATCCGGGGTTCTTGGTGGGGTCGTGCGGGGTGTCTTTTTTACTCACCCGTCGGCGACGAACGTCCCCGTTGTGGCTCCGTTCTTTGCTGTGTTGATGCAAGGTGTGCCCGCGACGAGGGAAGCGGCATTACCCGTGATTTCCGATCCGCAAAACCCATTTCCCCAACCTCCACTGTTCGGAGTGGTCCTATCCAATATTTGTTTCAGTAATCATCGTTGATACCGGGGGTCGCGCTGGAGTTACCCGTTTGCTGTTGTGCTGTCGCCCACGAGGACGAAAGACGTCGGCACAACGGCAGAGTGCGCAGCTTTGGCTGCAACCAAGAAGCACAGATATTTGGTGAACATCGACAACTCCTGTGCAACGCCTGCATCCTTATAAATGCCTTATGGGGCGAGAAGGCCCGAGAGGTGCCATCTTGGCGGCCCGCTCATTGAACCGTCTTGGCCGGGAGAGTCAGGCGGGACGCATGATACCAGGAATTGATGATGTATTCGGCAGTTGTAGTAAAATACACAAGACTTGCTGGTGATGTCTATCAAGGTATATCCGGTATGGGACCAAGACGAAACCTAGATGCGAATTTAGCACACTTATAGATAGTAGCGGTCGCCTAAAATTTTTGTCAGCAAAACCTTTGTTGTGATATGGGCGTGCATCTGACCTATCTGCCCCATACCAGGGTTCATGACCCAAACCTTTCTCCCAACGCCTTCGGGGTTGGTAATCTCATCTTGCACTCCTTCAAGCCATCCTTCCTCCATTTCATCATCGACCGCCGCACAAACAATCTTGACCTCCGGAAACGCGCGCCTAAGAACGGAGATACCACCTCCACAAGCGACGAGGAATGCCACAAATACAATATGATCTTCTCTGACACCGTGGTCGAGCAAGATGCGTATCGACATGAATGCAGCCGCACCGGTACCAATCTGACATTTGCGGAGATTACGATGTTAAGCATGTGGACGGGGATAATTAATTCTAAACTTACTTGAGCATCAAGGAGGAAGACCCATGTATTCTCAGCTGAGTGTCGATAGCGTACACAAACGGGAAGCATTACTTGAAGACACATAGGTTCTCCTGTGGTAGCGTCAGATTGAATCAGCAAAGAGCCTATGGGGACATCGCGAATGACCCTTCGGAAACCACGTTCGAGAGCTCCACCACTAGACAATGAAAATCTTGGTTTGGGTTAACCTTCATAAAATGCCTTTCACGTACGATCTTTGGATACAGACGCCACATATAAGCTATCAAACATCAGTATATATCCCTCCCTGATTACGTCCGATAATCTTACCGATGTGTCAAGTTGCTTGCCATGTGATTCTACTCCTACTGGCGTCAGGACTGTCTTTGGGATATAAGGCAAATGTTGGAGTGCATGTTCAAGGAGAAGTGTAGATAAACGATCAACGAAGAAGACGAAGTCTTGGCGATTGCAATTCCGATCCCGAAGTATGGTGAGAATGCCCTATTTGAGCCCTATTAATATTCCTTATATTCTAAACAGCGACTAGCATGAATACCTGGAGTTGTGGTGTATTCGGAAGAACGGTAAGATCAAGGTCCTCGAGGGCGGGAGGGGGTGTGGATGAACCAGATGCCGATTTAATGTACAAGTGAGGAATGGCCATCTTCTCGCGGAACTGGTTGGAGCGCTCTTGGAGCTGACGCCTTACATGCGTGCATATAAGCTCAATAGCAACATCGTTATTTGAGCCTGGGACAATCTGTAATAGTGGGCAGTGGATAATTTCGTTGTTCCCCCCGATCGTATTTGAGTTTTACTCACAATATCAGCGTGAGAGGCCGTAGGTCGCACAAAATTATCATACGAGGGCTTGACAAATCGAAGATACCTTTGAAATGAGTTCAGGCTTTGGAGCACAACGGAATGAGGGACAACCTTACTGGTCTAGAACCCCTTCAACACTGCGACCACGTTCCTTAACGTCTCGTTTGATTCGTCGAGCGAGCATCAAATCCGAATCACATTGCACAAATATCTATATCATCTAAAAGGTAAGGACAAGATAGGGTAGTTTGGCGACTACTCACTTTGAGATCGTACAAAGCCCGTAGTGCTGGGTCATGTAGGGCCATGATACCCTCCGCTACACCCTAGGATTAGATTCGTCCCAGATGATCAGTCCGCGCACGGCATACCAATGATAACAGTGGCGCCGTATAGATACTTGGTTTCCGCCAGGCGCTGATGCTCCGCAAACGAATAGACTGGGATGTTCGATTGTTTGCATTCCTTGAGATCCGCTAGACACTTTTTGACGTGAGCTGGAATGAACGTTTAGAGCCGCGTTGGCACCCACAGCCGCGAACATTGGCATGTCAATAGCATCAGGATGGTCAAAGTCCAACAAGTTGGCGTGAGCCAGAGCCAATTCCTCTGGTGTATGATATTTGTAGAAACTATCCTATTGTCGAGTCAGTAACCTTGAATTGATGCGTATCAAGAGCACTCACCTGCGAAAGGATGATAACGGTGGGAATAGAGCCCAGGGAGCGAACAATCTCTCTGGCGACATGGGTCTGTTCGGCAGAGAGTATTGGATTACTACTCTTTGGAGCAAATTCAACAACAGACCTTTCCACTAGCCGAACCGCCTGAGTGCAATCAGCCATCGACTTGAGCATATTTTGGTGATGCGTACCAGCAACGCCGATCACAAACGCATTTCCGATGTGCTTTCCGTCCTCTCCATACCTGTACAATTGAAGTATCGATCAACGTACCAAGTAGAACTCCCACAAAAATAATACTACCAAGGAGGGCGGCCATGAGATACCAAAACGGTGTTCTTCTTGGGCTGAAAGAGCTTCAAGTCTTTGCCGGGAGGAACCGGAGAGGTGTAAAACATCGGCGGGCCACTGAAAGCGTGCTTAAGAAGATGGGCCGACATTGCGTTGGCAATGCGAGTGGGATGGGGAGGAAGACCTGGAGTGAATGGCGACCATGTCAGGAATAGCAGCTAATTGGACGTAACTAATCAACCACATGGCCAACATCAAGTCAATTTTCAGGAACGCCGTTAACTTCAACCACGATCACTGCCGTCGACCACTCTCACCTCTCTTCGGCGCAATCGACAAAAAAGAAACAAAGGCATAATTCGTTTCAACAACTAACACTATGGTAGCAAGTTCTAAGCATCAGTAGCTATGAAATTTTGCGTTTCCTTGCTTACGGCCCTTGCCCCAGAGCAACCATCAAAATCCGGTCCAGCACGGCACCCAATCACGGTCAGTTTAATTCTATCGAGAACCTAGAATATGTGTAGCGAGCCTGTTGGTCCTGGTCGGCTACGCGACTACAGAAAACAAGGTCGTTCGCGAACGGGCTCTCGAATGATTTCCCATATCGTTGCTCAGTCAACACAATTTTAGGAGTCAAACCCTTCTGCACGTTGAGCAAGAATTCGAAAACTATAAAATACACACATGCTTCGGCACTGTGCTTCAGAAGTCATCATTTCAAGTATCGTCGCAAGCGACATACAAGCCTCTTTTCTCTCCGCCTCGACCAGCTACCTTCTAGACAGGTTCAAGAATAATGCAGCTCCGCTTGGCATCCGTCACCTTGTCCATCGTGTTGGCTTGCGTTTCTGCTGCGCCGGTAGCACCGCAGCATCGCATCCCGATGGGTTCCGCCAACGGCAAGTCCGTTGGCGCAGCGTATTGTGCGTGCCATCTTATTAGGCAATTATTCTTGATGGTTAACTTGAATCTAGTCATCACGAATGAGCCTGCTGGGAACTTCATCGTAGCTGCGGATATTGGTACTGACGGCAAACTGGTGAGTTGCTGGCTTAGTACCTCGGTTTGCTGGTGTTGATCATGGCGATACAGAAGTTGAGAAGAGCAATTGGCGCAGGAGGCCTTGGTGCTCACGGTCAAACGGACGGCAATGGTCCTGATCCGTTGTTCAGCCAAGGGTCCGTCAAGGTATCCAGTGCCGGAAATGTTCTAGTCACTGTCAACGTGAGTTCGAGCGATATCATTCCTTGATCGTCTTGCCAAATATTCGCCCAGCCTGGATCCAATACATTATCGGCTTTCCAGATCAATCCAAGCGATCCGACCAATCTCGAGATGATGGGAAAGCCTGTACCCAGCGGTGGAGAGTTCCCCGTCTCTGTCACCTTGAATAAAGCTGGGAACGTCGCCTGCACTGTAAACGGAGGCGCGATTAATGGAGTCAGGTATTAAATTGCCTCCGTTGGCGTTTAATCCTATAAGCTAATAGACTGGTCGCAACGTTCTTCTAGCTGCTACTCCATCGACCAACAGAAAGGCTTGATGCCAATCCAGAACACGGTTCGCTCATTGGGTTTGAATCAAACAAGCCCAGCGACGGGACCTGCTGGCAGTGCCAGCCAAATTTTGTTCACTGAGGACGGCAAGCAGCTTGTTGTATCGGTCAAGGGCGTGCCTCCACAGCCTGGCTTCTTTGCTGTCTGGGATGTCCAAGGCGACGGGTCACTTTCAGAGAACTTCAGGTCCATCCCTCCAGCGCAGGGAGGACTACTACCATTTTCAATGACAGTAATCCCGGGAAAGAACGCCATCCTTGCGACGGATGCTGGACTCGGTTTCGATATCTTCGATGTAGCCGCGATCGGTGGTACCCAAGGACAAAACTCGACAAATGATCGGTCTTCTGCCAATGAGATCCAAGGGCAATCCGCGACTTGCTGGTCGACATTTAGTTCAAAGACCGGGAGCTTTTACCTCAGTGATATTGGGACGTCCATCATTACTGAGGTGAGCGTTGACGATAATTTGGTGCCCAAGATCGTCAAGGTATGTGATTCATATTTCTGCCGATTCCACTAGTCACTTATTTCCATGTCCTCACAGCAATACCCTCAAACCCAGCAGTCTGCGACAATTGATCTCGACACCGCATCAGTAGGCAACAAGGAGTAAGCATTGCCAAATTGCACTACTCGAGGTGTGGGAGAGGCTCATATGCGATGACTAGTTTCCTGTACGTCCTCGCCGCCAATGCAACCGCAGTTGACGTGTTGTCATTGGATGGACCCGGGAAGGCCACCAACATCCAGAAACTTGACATCTCTGGCCCCGCCCGCACTGCTGGTTTGCAGATTAGTGAGCAATGATTCATTTTAATACCCGTATCCTGTGTTTGTAACCACAAAACTTTAGATGGCAACAATCTTCAAGGAATGACAGTATTCCTCAAGGAGTAGTCGACCACTGCCTGAACACTTGCATCAACGCTCATTCTATGATCTACCTGGTTGTAGATCTTTTTGCCATCACTCCTTTGATACCTTCCTGATTCACATCACGACTGATACAATATATGCGTAGATCGCACTGCTAGTGTGAACATTTGAGACCTCATGGGTGTACCGAAGCAATGACCCGACTTTCTTTTTCTTTGTGGCTCCTTTCGTTGTTGTGAGATCCTCGTGCCGTCCGAACCAATACCAAATCAAATATAGTCTATTATACATACACCATCATAGTCGTACGTGATAAGTCAGAGTCTCATGTCCAAGATCTATCTCTAACCTACTTCACATATCCCATTCCTCCCACATATCCGCCGGCGGTACCGCAGAAGCTGGCGTTTGCGGAACGTATTCAACAGTTTCAATGAGTTCCACGAGCCTATCGGGATAGCTCCCGTCTTTGTCGCTCTTGTCCCCCCTCATAGCTACCAAGATGCGATCATCTTTATCGCTCCCTGAAAACCCACTGTACAGCAATCGGATATCTACTCCCTCGACTACTTGGGCGATCCTCCCTGTCATGATGTTCCTGATCTCAATAAATTGCGAAGATACCAGTAGAACGTGGTTGCCACGGTGGGCAAACCCACTGGCGGGTGTCTCCCATCTGATATATCCACATGAACGGCTTGGGACGCCTTGTTTGGTTATATAACAGCCAATCACTAAGGCATTCCAAAGTCAAACGGATGCGCACACATTGAATCATGAAACAATACCTACGATCATATATCACCAAAAGCTCATTAGCATCGACGCGGACGAGACCAAGTGGCTTTGCGTCGTTGATACGCTCCTTGAGGTTTGACATCGGCAAATCGTGCACAGCATCACGTAAATCGGGAACCACCGTCACCGCAGAACGGGCGAGACTGAGGTAGAGATTTGAGCAATGACTGCTGTTTAATCCAAGTAAGGGTAAGGTAAACCGGACGCACTTGGTCGGATCTAAAATCACAACACCTTCCTGAGCGCATATTGCGATTTTTTTTGTCAGTACAGTGACATCATATGCGTCGCGCGGAACGAAGCCCGGCTTGAAGAAAAAAAAATTAGAATGTAGAGATACAAAGGATCTAATTCCATACCTCGCCAAAGGGCCTAAATGAAACTACATTGTTCCTTTTCCGTGCCATGACTTCTCTTTCAGCCTGTGCAACGGCTTCCATGACTTGGAGAGTAAGGGTGGTGCTGAGTCGCCGCTTACTTGCACAGACGACTGAGTCTGATTAGAAAGGACTTGGAAGAGTCGGCACTGAGAATTTACCGAGCGCTTTCCCACCCATCTGCAAGCACTTGCAGAAGACAATATTTGATTCGCTGCCATACATTTTTTCCATTGACGCATCTAGCGCTTCGGGCGTTGTTTGACTCAGGGCCAAGCGCGCCAACAACTCCAACGAATATGACACTATGATTGATTCAGAATAAACGATGAAACGATTAAAGACCTTGTCCCCCTGCGTTTGCAGAGCAGCCATGTACTTCGGATTTGAGTAATGCAGGACTTTCTTGAAGTCTAAAAAGCTTGAGTCAGCCAAAAGTAGGACAAGGTCATACATATATATATACATCCACAACGCACTTTCATGACCAGTGACAGAAACAAAAATACCCTGCGGACATGCTACGGCCAAGAATCTCTGATCCCCGAAGGCTTGCAAACTTGTGAATAGGCAAAAAGACCCAAAGATAACAAGACTCACAGAACGGCACAGCCGATGTGATTCTTCCTGTAACTCCCGACGTCAAAGGTGATACGGGGCTCTGAACTCTGAAAAATCGGCTCGATACGTTTTGCGGGTCGAACCACTGTGCCATGGTTAACATACATGAGAGTGGGTTAAATTGGTCAAACCTTGCTTGAATCCTCTCTCACGCGGTGCACAGCAATCGCTTCGGAAAGGACGGTCTTCCATTTCTGACGCTGCGTTTCTGATGCAACGTACAAGGTATAGCGCCGAGTAGAGCGGCTTGATGCATGGTAAACGGTAAAAGGAAAAACCGGTACTGACTGAGATCGCAGGGAATCCAGTAGTCTTCCTTCGTTCTTTTCCCTGCGAGTGTCTGGAGGATCAGAAAAGCCTCCGAGTCGTAGAAAGGACAGATGAATTGGCTATGTGACGATCAACAGAAATTTAGGAATTGCAAACGCTCAGCTTACACGTGATGTGAGGTTTCGTTTGACAACAGAGCTGTTCGTTCGTTTCTCTTCCGTTGTGAGCAGAACTGTTGAACGCGTAAGCACGAATCTAGAAATAGCGAGAAATGATTACCAACGATAATTGTCCAGAAGTGACAGAATGTGGTCATTCCATTCATGAAAACCAGTGTCAGATCTAACTCTCCTCGCAACCGGACTTGAATGGATCAATGTGCGGCTTTGATCATAAACACCCATGTCCTGAAAACAGACGATAGTCCGCGCGAGTGCCCTCCATGTAGAGATACAATACTGGCTCACAATAATCTCGCCTTTCTGGTACACAAGGCTCTCGCATAGGGCCCAGAGTTTAACCTTGCCTTCAGCTGCTTCGATACCAGGCTGAGTGCTCTTGATGCAGTCGTTCAGAATCCCCAATATCAAGGGCAGAGTCTCCAGGTCCGGATGCCCAAAGTCTTTTTCAGTGGACTTCAAAGTCTGCTCTAGTAGCAAATTCAACCGAGGCAATCGGGTAACTGGCCGGGACAGAAAAGTAAGAAGGTCACGTTTGCGGACCCGGGAATCGTTCGAAATAGAGTGGACGAATCGTTCGTATGCGCGATTGCGTTTTAGTTCTTGTCTATGATACGATTCAGCCAATGGGTAGTGCTTGATATAAGTCTCGTAGGCGGATCGAAACTCTGCTTTAAGTGTCGCTTTTGGCATGCAAGTCAGTAACAGCTCCTGCAAGTGGAGGCATAACACTCACTATCGAGTATAATATCCGCTACGCTTTGTAACAACGGGTGCTGCTCACGCTGACGTTTAAACTGCGCTTTCAATAGGTGTCGATGGAAGGTCAAGATTTCATCGAGGTTTCCGAACACATCCTCGATGAAACCGGGTAGACTCCTTTCGGGAATGATTGGGACACGCGCACTGCGGAGACCATCAACGAAAAGCTATCCAATTGTTTCAAGACGCGAATCCGAAGGGAAGGAATAATAACCCACCTGTTGGACAAGCTCCAAATCAAAGACGTAGTCACGCTCTCCTTTGATAATCTCGAATATCACAGATTGTCTGTGGACCTCTTTCTTTCCCAAGGCTTCTTGAGCTTCTTTAGAAACGAGCCGATGCCACTCCTGGTCCTCCTCCCTCAGTGTTCCGTCCTGAAAGCGCTGTAAGATTTCATCTGAACTGAGGCTATCAAAGTGTCAGAAGCAAATACCGCTTATATTACAGGAAAGCTTACTTTACGTCTGAAAGGCTTAATAATAGCTTCTCTGTCACCTCATCCTTAAACTGCGATAATTAGCATTCTTCGGTAAATGGATGACGGATATCAGCGGACCTCGGAATGATGTTCGCTCTCATCCGTTCCTTGATGAGATGGTGTGGGGCGAAAAGATATATTGGAGTCCCCCCGGCCGCGTGGAATCGAAACTCGAGCTTGTAGTCTTGGATCACTTCTGTTGTGCCGGTGATAAAGATTCCGCGGGGGTACATGCAAACTGGAGGAATCGGATATAGACGGTTGCAATAGTTGTGGTTCGGGAAACTGTATGGATGTACCCAAGTCAGTCGCCGGGGCAAAGCTTGAGGTCTCGGAATGGTGGTAAGGAGGTTCATTCATAGATCGGACACGGGACCGAGCCCTATTGTGAGGATGATCCCATGGGTTCGGAAGATATGAACATGGGTTGTAAGAAGGCGACGGTGCGTCGATACCGATGCTTGGGAATGTGTACGCGGGAGGATTAGAGTCAAGGGGAGGTCGTCGCCTTGATGGAATGGAAGGCCTCGTAGACCCCTGTTGTTGGTTCATGGTTAGATTCCAAGGAGTATCCATGATGATCCTGGGAAAGGTACGCATATCACGCGCCATCACTCCAGAGTTCCTCCCTACTTGTCGACCTGCGACCCTGAGAATCCGACGTCTCTCAACGGATCCCGAATTTTTCAACTGGGCCATGATAAGCCATGATCTTCATAAGCACCCGGAACACGAGCGCCGAGGAATCTCGGCCAACAACTGCGTGGCATTCATCTATGTCCAGTGGGGAATTCCGGATGAGACCACTTCCCAAAACGAGTTATAGGACGACATTGAAGGTAAACATTCAAGATCAAATATCCGAGGCTGATTTGCCCCAGTTAGATTTTCAGCTTCAAACTGCCGATAGGATCATCTACTTAGTATGTAGGTAGGTGCTACTCAAAATTGATAATTGGCACCTGTCACGATGAAGCCAACGAGTCAGCGCAATACTCAAGCGGAATCCGCAGACGAGCCGATACCGCTATTATCACTGACTCAATCAAATCATCGCCATTCGGGAGACCCTCAAACAAACAGCGGGCTCCTCGCAAAATGAAGGCTGGTCGAAGGATAAAAGCAAGCATGTGTTGAACCTCTGGTCTTCATTCCCCTTGACTTCTAGACACTCCCGGAGACCTTCATCAACAATATGTGCCATTACAGACAGTAAGTTGTAGTACACTGATCCTTGCCAGCGTCCTTACTCTCTTCCAGAGTGAACAGAGTTTATAGTGCCTGCGGCCATACTGTCGTTCTGGTGCGTTCAAATGCTCGCTATTTGTCGTGCCGCCGTACGCTAACAAGGATGCATCACTGCAGCCCGACGAATTAGTCAGTCTTGCACCTCCAGAAAACCATATATATCTTTAACAAATCCCTAGATTGTTTGCTATGGTACCAATTGCAAGTTCAGTCCAAAACATCCCCAGAACTGCAAGCCTCCTGCGTGTCTAAACACCTGTTGGCAATAGTATGTGTCATCTGCGAATGATCTATGTCGTCGCGTTACATATCATCTATATCTGACGTTGGCACTACTTGCAGCCGATTGTCTCCAGAGCGGTACAGTGAGTTCTCGATGTATCCCGGTTTCCAGCAACGTAACTCAACTGGTGATTCAGCGCTTCACGTTAACGGACCCTGCCCCGCTTGCAGCCAACAGTGATCCAGACTCCGAGAACATGTCCCGGTGGATCCGTAACATATCACTGCCACCGCGATTCCGCTGACCACCGCTCCAATCTTCCTAGCTTACTTAGCCTGCCTTTATTGCTTGATCCCTGAGCTAAATTATTGACCTGCGCCGGTGTACAGGTATTCGCATTTGCTTTACTGTTCGACGTACTATACCATGTACCCATAATATTCGACTTGGATCATATATTTATATCCGATATTGCGTTGCACTCTTTGTGTTCGAAGTACCTTTCCATATGATGGATTTCTGGGGAATTCCTTCCATTGGACGCAGTGTATGCTGTACGAATAATCTGGACATGAGTCATTCAGAGATTCATACGTAGGATGGATCGTATTGCTGAGTCACCACCTGTTAACGGGGGTGGCTGTTGGTGTACGGTAATAACATGTTACACCCCCAGAATAGCGTGTCTATGAACAGTCTCCAACATTTAAGAGTTGCGGGCTCGGTATGGCTCACAATTGGTGGATCCAAGACATCTGCTGTATCTGAGCGCCGTTCCAGTGAACATCGGGATTGCCTCTTTTGCGCCACATCACCAACTAGCGTCGTGATAGATGTGGATCGGACATTGTGCGAGAAAATGATCCGCGAAAGCGGCCCCACCCGCTCACAAAAAATCCGCCAGGCTATTTATGCGTTCGTCGGTCTAGGACCTCAGTTATGGTGCATCAGTCAAGGTAAGTGTACATCCAGTTTCCTGGAACCCCGGCTTCAGGTATTTGTGAAGCATCTGGAAAAGCTACTACGTACCAGTCAGGTGTCTGGCAGACATGTTGTTACACAGCTAGACCTCTTCTGGGGTACTTCAAACACGAATCAGGCCGGGCAGTGCTAGTAAACTGTGATGGTGCGCTTTTGATTTGTTCATCTATGCACAAGATATTATGTACAACACAGTATTCCATTTATTCACCTCACATCAGATACCGGAATTGGCGGCGTCATTAGCCGACCCTGAGCGACTATTAATAGATGTGGTATGTATAGACTTAATAGAGACAAGCTTCTCGTACTTGAATAGGCCACTGCTGCCATCGAGAACTACTAAGGTTCAAGCGGTTGCCATCCGAGCAATTCGCTTCCCCTACCCTACCGGTCGTGTCCAGGGAAATTCCCTTTTTCAGAACACGACCAGTAGTTCCTGGTGCCACGCTGGGAAAATCAAGCTAATAACTAGTGCATCGATAACCTACTTACCGTTCACGTCATTCCAGTTTCTTTTGTCGCGTCCGTGATGTGCAATCATATGCAGAGTTGAATATACTTGGACCTTCATGACTATCCCTATTCGACGCCGGACTGCTCCAGCTGAGAGGCATAGAGGTGGGGGTTGACAATAATGGGTCACGAGAACGATCAATCCCAAGACCAATAAACACCAAGTCCAACGCCATACCCATTACAGGACCATAATGCCTACCATAGGAGGGCACCCAAAGAATTTCCCTGCAAGGCTCGTGCAAAAAAGGGTCATACCAGCCTCCAGTTTCATGCCTATGCTCCACCATCCTCATCCATACATTCTCCAATACTCACCACCGTGACGGTTTAGAATTTGTTTGGACTCCGGGTTCAATCTTTAGCACATATCCGTACCGCCAGCATTCAACCCAAGAGCTATCTACGATGTGACTTAGACGTGACCACTTGGATCCCTGACTACTGGTCGTGTTCTGAAAAAGGGAATTTCCCTGGACACGACCGGTAGGGTAGGGGAAGCAAATTGCTCGGGTGACAACCGCTTGCTAAGATTCGACAGAGAAATATTAATCAAGTTGTAAATGTTCGTCAATGGTATCAAAAGAGTCTATCTGTAAGCAAAATAGAGCTACAACCAGAACGCTGGGAACGCAATAAATTAAGCCAGGAATCTAGTTTATCCGCACCATTCAAAATGCATCGGAAGTCAAGGCTGAACATGAAACCAAGCCATCCGAAATATTTGAGCCTACGTTTCACCTGGTGAACTCTATTGTACCGGCAGTTGCGCCAATAACACACACCTGGGTAAAACCAGAATGAAACGGCTACTATGACATAAAGGCCTTGTATTTTTCAGTCAGCATGAACAAGTGACTAGACAACAAGTACCCACAAATAAGAATGACACCCTCAAGCCAGTTCGACTTCCCATCCGCCACGACATAGTTCATGATTTGAACTGATATGATACTGGGGTTAGCTACCCAGTATGTTGATAAACGGTTTCAATACCTGAGAGATAAAGGACCTTGCCAGAGAGTTGAGCTCAATGTTCACAGTGGGCGGAAGTGAGAGGTGACTAGTGACTCACGAGAGACTGAAACGGGTCTAGGAGTAGCGATAGTGGTTTGTGCATCGCCCAGGCTAAGATTACCATGAAGCTAGGTCGCATGAGTATCGTCTCATCAGTGATTAGATCAATGTAACGTACGGGAAGACGAAAAGCGCTGTTTGCTGAGCAACGGCCGTTAGACCCAGACAATATGAATGCGGTACAAGATACCTACAATGCTTGATCCAACAGCGACGCTTACACTGAGAGTTAATTCGTCTCGAACGGACACGTTGACAGCGGTTATGCATTCTATAGGGGGTGTCAGACCCACGGTTGCTCCCTTCCTGCCATGACATACCTGCAATCGCGGAAACGCTTGGGAGCAGAATCAATCCGACCCATTCCTTGCTAATAGCGGAGGAGATTCCGTCCATGGATTCAACTAAAGATTCCGCGGTGACGGCAACGGCCTAGCGCGCGGTCAGTTCGGAGCTTTGGCTGCTATGGGCTACTTACAATCGTGATGGTGAGCAGGAGGCACAGCGTGAGTGTCAAGCTCAGTCGAGGCTCTTTCCGGGTCACCGTTGACTGATGATCTCTGTCCTTCACGGGAACCGGCTCTTCCTGTAAGAGGTTCTCAGAGGACAGCCCTGGCCCGGGGACATTGAGGATGTCACTTGATTGAACAGTCATGAGCGTTTCTTCGCGAGTCATGGGTACACCTGATTGGTCGACAAGTTGTGTCGTGGAAGTTCCGGGGCAACCCGCTGCTACCGCGTTGGTATGAGCCTCAGGCGAAGGGTTAACGGCGACTGAGGAGCTATTCGCAGAGGATTGTGAATGGGTGTAGCGTTTTCGGGCTGCAGGAGAGTCGGAACCCGAAGTGGTGCGACCGTTGGACTTGGGGAGATCGAGTGCCGAGAAGGAGGTCGCTATGCGTTTCCCAGTGTTCTTGATGAAGGTTGCAGTCTCTTTCGGTACCTTGACTGGAACTTGGACAGGTAGCCGCTGACTTTTCTTGTTGTGTTCGTCGTGATAGAGATGCGTGTGCGACCACAGTTGGAAAATGAGGTATGCGCAGTAAACTGGGGTTATCCACTGTTAGCCACAACAAAACCAACATTATCGCGCCGCTATATCACATACTGAGTATCAGTACAATTGAAACCTGTTCCATTGACATGTAAACATCAGAGAATAAACAAATGTATTGAAACATACCCCATGACTCATATGGAGAATATTTTTGCCTTGCTGAGCGGACGCGTCGGTCCTACCGTTTTCCAGGGTGAAGTGGTATGCAGCTGGAAGGAGAATGGCGCCGACACTAATACTCATCAATGACGAGTGTATTTGCGTTGCAGCTATTCTATGTTAGCTACGAAATCACACGATTTTATGCTGCTTACTTGCGTCAAATCCTTGTTCAGAGAAGCGCATTCCACCGGCAAAGAAACATAGCCCGAGGACCAGTACTGGTGAGCTGCGGTTGAGTAGAGTCTCAATTACTTTTGTGGCGGCGTACATAGTTTGCTCAGAATCGAGCCGACAACTATCGAAAGGATCGGTTATGAAAGTTGAATCTTGAGGTGGATCCTGGGTACGTACGAGCGGATTGTACAACACGTAGTTCGCATTGTCGTAGGGCACTGATCTAAATGACAATTAGTCACTTTGACCGGTGGATGAAACAAGGTAGAACTTACTGCGACTACTGTCTCGACCCTACATAAAGGTTAGAGGGCTCATTGAAAGAGGATAGAAAGGTTTAACCGCACATATTACTCTGTGAAAGTTAATAACGCATCTTCTCAAATTATGGAATCACGTACCATGCTTGCATTCAGAAGCCCTGTCTTATTCCCGCCCATCCTTATGGACAATTCACGCGTACAAAGATCATGAAGCTAGGTGGACCTTAGTAAATTAGAAGTTATCCATGATGATTGCAAGATCTAACCTTGACGAGTGGGACGAGGGATAAGACACATACTTCCGCTGACCTCAGCAAATTGTGGAAAACACAGTCCGCTCAGCAAGACCTACGTGCGAAAATCACGCTATGCGCTTTCTCTGTGGTGAAGCTAAGCGTCCACTGAGTATAGAGATAAGAAAAACCTTATTAGCGAGGAAGTAAAGGTTGACATCAAAAGTATTGACCCACCGATACCGGGATGAAAAAGAGGAGTAGATTGAGCCCTGCTAGTCGTGGGCAGAAGTTTAAGTTCAGAATATCATGAAACCTCACAAGAATAAGAGACGATAAGACGCCAGCCCTTGAACATTCCCGTCCACCTTCGGGTTGGACTTAGGGATGCAGATCTTGGATTTCGCGGCGAAGAAAAGAATGACGGGAGTTGATCTCCGAGGCTGCCGTTTGGAGACGCTTGCAGGATGAAGGGTCGGAAGTTTGGTTTCGGCCCAGGTGTGGGATCTTCGGTGCGTGTTGCTTGGAAGTCCTCGGCAGTTCCAGTTGCCATTGCAAGTGGATAGGGAGCATTTGCGTTCCTCGAAGCGTTGTTCATCACAAGCCCAAGGAGGGGCAAGAAGTTTGAACACGACGTCGAACACAAGCGGGCAGCCGGACAAGGCGAATGGAAGAATGCAGATACAAGGAGCAGCTGCGCCGTACAGCGTACGGCATATTTGTTTGCTGCGATCAATGGAGCTAATGGCTCTCGAAAGGCTCCCGAGTTGTTCGCCATCGTGAAGTGATCGCTTTTTACCTGTTCTGGACAAGTTTATAGCGATTAATGGGTGGGATACCAGTGGCGGTGGATCACTTTACGATAATCTCGTTGTCGGTGAAAATACTCGCGGTGTTAGTGCTACAACGAAGTCGTCTTTACTTGCAGGGTTCAGGTTAGTGATGCATGTTCCCTGGCTCACTCAAGTAAACCGAATACGGTCACGTGATATTTCATTAACGCGTCGCGACAAAGCCATTTGACTGACTCCACGGCGTCCACCACCCTAACTCTCAGCCCACAGTGTTGTGTCAACATGGCAACCACTCAGGGAAACGTGGATGCGGAGTCCGTCATTTCTGACATCTTGTCCTCCTTGAATCCTGCCCAGCTCGAAGGTATGGGCTAGATTTCGCTGGGTCGGGTTTGGTCTGACCTATCAGCAGCTGTTAAACATTCTCCATCGGTGCCGTTACAGATTTTGGCTGGCCCGGGAAGTGGAAAAACTAAGGCTCGTCCCGTCATTGAATACTCTCCAAATATTCCTCATCGTGTCACAGGTCTTGACATCTCGGGTTGCTCACCTTATTCTTCATCATTCCATTCCTCCAGCTTCTATATGCGCCGTTACCTTTACAAACAAAGCTGCGAACGAGATGCGACAACGCCTGACCTGCCTAATCGGGGAGCAATTAACGAGTCAAATTAAAGTAGGAACATTTCATGCCCTCTGCGCTTTGTTCTTGCGGAAATACCCTGGTGTCATTGGGCTGGAGCGAAACTTTACTGTGTGTGATGCAGAGGAGAGGTAAGAATGTCTACTTTCTTCAGAGAAAGCGCGTATGCTCACTTACGGTAGCAAAAAATTGATAGGGGGCCTCCTCAAACCCTACAAGGATCAACTTGCTGCTAGCGATACCGCGCTGAAGGATTCGACAGTGCTATCTATGATATCCAAAGCGAAAGCGCGAGGCCTTAATGCCTCAGCTATGCGCAAGGAGTGTAAAGCGGGCAAGTCGACGGTTCTGTCAACGAACAGTCGAATCAACTCCATTGTCTCGGATATCTATGAGAGTTACGAGAATGTTTTACGCCAAACAAACTCGCTAGACTTCGACGACCTTCTACTATTTGGAGTGAAGTTATTCCGGGCGCATCGAAAAGCGGTTGAGTGGTGTAGCCATGTTTTAGTTGACGAGTTGTACGTCTCCATTTCTTCGTTTCCTATGCGGAAAAAATACCTGACATTTTTTCAGCCAGGATACTAACGTGATGCAATACGAACTCATGCACGAACTGGCTGTCCACAAATGCATTACGGTTGTTGGTGATCCTGATCAATCCAGTAACTAGTTTACTTGGACTCAAAACAGCGGTCTCACTTATTGGTAGTCTATGGCTGGCGGTCTGCTGAGGTTGGGAACCTTTCTAGGATGCAGCAGGGTATGTGATCAAATTCTTCCCTTTAAAGCTGGCATATATCCATGTTTCTTAGATTATCCGCAAACGAAACAAATTTTCCTTGAAGAAAATTATCGATCCACTGGGTCGATATTGAGCGCGAGCCTGGCTATAGTCGCCCAAGGTGAGCGATTAGGGATAAAGCATGGTGCTATACTCACGATTTCAGACAAGAACCGCGTTCGGAAGTCATTGTTCACCTCGCATCCATCAGGGAGCACGCCGACCCTTTATTGTTCACCGTCCGAACAAGATGAAGCAGCGCAAATTGCCGTTGAGATTGCTCGTACCATTGCATATGCCGGTGGTCTTCTTAATTATGGAGATTTTGCCATTCTTTGTAGGCTTCAAAATTGTCTTTGTAGGTGCATGACATCTCATTCTTCTCGTCAGTGCGATTCACAGCCTTATCCCGGACTCTTGAAAGCGCCCTTCAGAGGGAAGGTATCCCAAGTCGCGTTTTGGGTGGACACAAATTTTTTGAGCGATTGGAGGTCAGTGCCATGGCCCAGTTTATCCTCATGCTCCCAAAACCATTTCTTAGATCAAAGATTTGCTCGCATATCTCCAACTCATCGACAATCCGGAGTATAACCCTGCCTTTCTCCGCGCTGTCAATGTTCCGAGTCGAGGGATTGGAGAAAAGGTTCGTCTCCGATGTTTTATCGTTCTATTGCTCTCGTGTACTCAATAATCCTAGACATTAGATGAGCTCCTCTCGAAGGCACAGAGCAAGAAGTTATCGATGTTAGCTATCGTTGAAAAAATCTGCGATAACTGCATCCCAGATATCAAACCTCCAATCAAACGTAAACTGGATGACTTCGTCAAGGCAATTCAGAGACTCAAGAAATTAGCGCTCGAGGTGCGAAATTGGATCACCTCAAATTTGGTCCTTGAAGATGAATTCTTGCTAGGGCGTATCACCTCCTGATCTCATCCGCGAGTTGCTCGTTCGCATAGATTACGAGAATCACTTAAAGAAGACGCAAAACGATTGGGAGACACGTTGGGAGAATGTCCGGGAATTGATAAATTTCGCAAACGAAGTCAATACCAATAATCTCCATATTGATGATGATACAGCAGAAGAGCGGTGCGTTGTGCCCTTCGTTCCAACACATTTATCTCACATCACGCCAGCCCAACCCCTCTTCGGTTGTTTCTGCAAGCATCAATGCTGTCATCTGAAGGTGACAATCAGAGTGAAGAGAGTAATACGGAGGTTCGCTCCCAATCCATAATAAGGCGACCTCCGTTGACTTGCAAATCTACTTAGAAAGTAACGATCGTTACCTGTCATGCTGCCAAAGGTTTAGAGTGGCCTGTGGTTTTTGTCCCATCCGGTAAGTACTCCGTCAGTTGATTCTAGACTTCTTTAATATTCCGTTAGTGGAAGATGGCACTTTCCCCTTCTATCGGACAGAAGATATAGAAGAAGAGAGGTAAGGTATCTGGAACCCATGCAACACGTTTAGAGCTAAGGAGTTTTTAGGCGGTTGCTATATGTAGCGTGCACTCGTGCTCAGTGCCTATTATACTTATCACACGCTGCGAAGAGGAATGTTGCTGGCGAAACAAAGAATAGAACTCTGTCACCCTTTCTTTCGGCTGTGAAGGCTGTGAACCAGGTGTGCAGGCCATTGCAAATATTATCTCAAGTTTTATGCTAATGACATTGTCAGACGCTATTCACAGATACAAAGCCTGACTTCGACTTCATCCAATGCCAAGCATTATCGCGCATGCTAGGCCGTCCCGCGCCTGACCCAGGACAAATGCAGCATCAAATTGTTCAGTAGTACGTTATGAAGGACCCCATTGTCTATCATGCCACTGACCTCACTGCATGACGACAGCAGCCGAAAGTATCAGAACCGTGTCCTTCGTGACGTCAACCAACAAGATTGTTCATCTGGATCCTGGACGACCAGAGTTCAGTCACACCTGCCACAGAACCATGATCAAGCTTTGTCCTTCCCCTTGGGGTTTGTTTCTTCAGGCCAAGTCATGAGCCATGGTCACAATGGTGTTACTGTTCAGCGCTTAGGACCTATGACGCATACTCCCTTCGCAGTGAGAATAAGGTCTGAATACACCACACCCTGTGGGTCTTCGACAAAGATGACTTTTCCCTCCCAGACACATTCATCTATGACTACGGCACCATCGCCTATCCTGCCAGTACCAAACAAGCCATGTCAGTCTGCGGTTCAAGTCCGCCAAACCGCCGAGCCAACAAAGGCTCGATCCGCCGCAAGTTCAATGAGGGCTGAATCAGGGAGAACAATCCAGAATCAACCTCCGGAACCGATACCCACTACTGGGGCTAAGAGACGCCTTGGTATGGGTCGAAGCACCACCGGTTATGCTAACAAGAAGTTCAAACCCCCTACATGAACGACGTCATGGTCTAATGATAGAGATACTGGAGGATACCAGCGGTCATTTTAATCGTATTCTGTCATAGCCATTATAGTATACATCCATTAGTGATATCAGTTCTGTAATTATACATACGCTGACACCATTAGATGGGGCCTGTGGAAAGAAGAGTTGTCAGCGATGAGAACGCAGAAAGTAGATCAGAAGTTGAACAAAAGAATCAGAAGTCGGGGTAGTTGTCCGCAGCGCCAAGATGGCGGTAATCGGAAGTCTAACATGCGAGTTGACTTGTGGCGAAACGCCCATCCTATGCTGATAGAAGGAGCAGCAAAGGAACAATGACTCACCAGACGCAAACGTGCATTGTGGAAGGGGAAAAAGAGAAAAAAAACGAGCAATAGTGTGACGGTCACGTGACTAGCCAGGAAAGGGAAAAGGGGCCCAGTTGGAGGACGATGACGGCTTGCCTCATGTTCGCAGCGAGGCAAAACCACGAGAAGACAAGACAGCTGATCCGAGCTTCAAAGAAACTGCCCTGCTCAATGCGGTGCTTCATTACAAAAACCTTTCTCCCGATTATCACGATGCTGAATGATATACACACCCATTACCTCCCCCTCGCTCCCTGAACATTCACGCCCATCTCATCCCTAGTCACTCGTGGTAGCCATCCCGCTTCCTCACTGACACGGTGTACGTCTGCCATCTTGTGCCGGGCTGTCTGTCTCCGTGAGTAACATCAGACGTGTCGCGAGAATTAGTCTTAATTGGTTTATGAAAAGCTGCAGGGAATCAATTACCATCGATCACTACCTGTCGACTCATTTCCATTTCTACGCACGAGCTCATACGTCCTTACCTCCGGCCTGCATCCTCAATAGCGTAATTAGCCGAAGACGCAAATGCCAGCTCATGGATACAATCGTAAAGATTTGAACGCGAGCACCAGCTCAGGGGGAGGTGCTGTATCCCCCAGTCGCCTACCACAAGACAAACAAACACTTCTCTCACCCGTCACTCCCGCTGTCACTGGCATCGACTACCCTTCCCGCGCAGATACATTTACAGAAGTCGACTCTCGTAGATTCCAATACCAACCCAGCTCGAGTATCATGTCCTCGCACCACAATCTACAAACTAGCAACCGGCTCTACAACCTCCCCAATGCTGGTGGGTCTTCCATCGACGACGCTACCGAACCTCCTGCAAACCCCGTCTCGTTGGACGATGTTTGGAGTACCATAAGGCAGAAGAAGGAACGTCAGATGGCAAAGGAGAAACCCAAGGTCCAGTCCCTCGAGGAGGTTACCCCTGAACTGCTGGCCTCGGGTGGCACCCAAGACGAAGGTCCGAGTGTCCGTATCCCCGTCATGGAATCGCACATGTCACCAACAAAGTCCATCAAGAAGCAGAAGTCCATGTATGTGCCCGCAAACCATAATCTTGTGATTATATTAAAAAGCCTGTTTCGCTGGACTCTGGTTACTAGATCCACCTTCCGTGAATCGGGCGACGGAAGATCTATTGTTGCAACATTCGAGATGCCCCCAGAGGTCGAGAAACAAGACGTCCACATCAGCTTTCAGCGCAACCGTTTAGTCGTGACGTGGGTCACCGTGGAGATGCTTGAGTATGCAGAAGAAGACGGCATTGTTTATAGAGAGCGATACGAACGCTCTCACCACAGAACAATCCCACTGCCCGAGGGGACAAGAGTATGTGCCACCTCATTCTAACCTCTCGTGCTACTTCTGACATCGATCATAGTTCGAAGAGGTCCAAGCTATCATGAACGGTCGTCGACTTTCTTTACGCTATCCCAACATGCGCTGCCTTCGGGTCGAACCACGGTCAAGATCTGGTAACTCTTAAGTGTCCGAACAAGCCTTCTGTAGCCATATATCAGTTTAATTGTAACATTATAGAGTATCGAAATGCTATCGTATTTGCTGCAAGGGATCATGACAGAAGATCTGGTTGGAGCCCTGAGCCCCTGCCATGATGCATGGTGGTCGGGAAAAAAAAAACTTTAAGTGATTCCTTTTGGGTTGCTTTGGAGTCGTTCACAGCACGCCGGAGGAGTCGAAACGAGGGTTACAATGCATACCCCAGCGAGTATTCATAGCAATTGACGACTGAATTCATGTCATCTTCTCCTTGATGACCAGAAAAGAGGATCCTGGGTTGAAAGCGGAGCGAAGCACACGGAGATAGTCCCCCCTCGTGTTGATATAGACAGGTTTGCCGATCCGTGGTGCCCGACCAGCTCACCATATGAAAGCGGGAGATTCCGTGACCTTCTGAACAGAAGGCTGACCATGGATAACAGAGGAGAGCATTACAGATGATGACTGATCAGAAGAACGATTGCCAAGCTTCAAGGAACGTCGTCCATTCCCTGCGGCAGAAGTCGAATCGTGGAGACGTTTGAGGTTGGACACAAAACTGTTGAACAGCGACGGAAGCGGTTGCAAGGACTTGTCGAGACTTTTGGAAAGTGCGGCTTGGGAGGTTTGAAAGGTAGGCTGACGTGAACTAAACCGGTTTTAGTTTCAAGACATTCCAAATTTTTGAGGATCGGACGGACAGGAATTTACCCCCCTCAGCCAGAGATGCGGCGGCTGGACTGATAGGGCCCACTTCCTCCGTCGAATTATGGCGAGCCTTATATTCCCGGAGCTGCAAATTTTGCTCAACCATCGGTAGCCTAAACGTTTCGGAGGGCTGCTCTTGGCTTCGAGAATGAGGCGCAGTAGGCGATGACCGACTACCTGGAATGAGATATCAAAGAATTCCAGAACCACGGACACTTACCGCTCGCCGCGAGGCGGAAACATGGTCTTATATGCGCCTTCGGCCTGGGAAAGCGGTATGAAACTCAATGGAAAACAGCTTTGAGTTGCCTGTCGACCCTGTTTGTACTTGTCAAGCTCCTCCCTGGCCTTGTTTTGGGCTCTATTAGACCCATTCTGTAAGTGGCTTGAGGACAGAATTGGCTTCCAACGTGTCAGGGGCAGTTTTGCCTTGTTCGGGTCGCTGGGATGGGAGAAGGATGAAGATTTAAGAGCACTTCCTCTCGCAAGGCCGACGGCCCGTCCGCGTCGCACTTTTTGAGGAGTGACTGGCTCAAAGCGAAGTGGCGGCTTTGAAACCGGTGTGTCCTTGGGTTGAGCTAGGGTAGCTATTGGGTCGACGTAACTAGCAACTGCAGCTTCGTATATGCGCTTCCGAAAGGGCCGTTTGTAGCGGCGTTGATGATGTCCTTTTGGCTTCCTGTTGAGAGATCCATCGGACGCTCCGGAGCGGTTGGATGAAGAATCATGACTAGACGTCTTGGCTCTAGCTATTGGCCGCGAGCGCAACTGCAGAATGTCCGGAGTAGATATAGTAGCCAGCCTGTGTCCGTTGCCAATCTGGGCAGAACCTGTTGGTGGTTTCCTCTTCCTGGACCTCAATTGGGAAGCTTTACGGTTCTTGGGTGCCTGTATGCGTAAAAATTTATCAACTGTCATCATGGAAGGCAATGTAGGTCTGAAGACACCGATGAATACCGTACGAAAACGATGACAAGTGAAATTTGAACTACCTTGGCCCTTCAATGGTTGATGATCGCGTAGTGGTCGCCGCAGGAGCTGCGACCAACGAGGTATTATCTTTGCTGGGGCCCCCTAGTCTTTTTAATTCTGGGCTCTCGTCTGCATTATATATGTAGTAACCAATAGAAGGATCTATCGCCCTTCGGCGTCGCTTTCTGGTCACCTGGATGGTGTAAGGGTCGGCAACCGGATCATCCGAAAATCGCACGTACCTGTTCATGCATTATACTACTGGGCCGTGGGATCAATTATGCGTAGCCAGAGTCAAAAAGCAAGGACAAGAGGATGTTATGTCCGGGTTTCTATAGTTCAGATTCAGGCTTTCCCCCAACCAGAAGTTCAAAGGATTACATCGGTGTTTGCATCGGTTTTGAGGCCCAATGATCATCGATCAGGCACAAACGCTCAACATCCTCCAACAACAAATGTTTCCCTGTTCAGCGTAACGGCGTCGGTGCTGCCCATCCCGGATCAATGCGCTGTTTGTCAACTGTAGACAGGCGGTTCTAATATGTGCGGTGTAAAATGAGACACGCAAAACTGATAGCTTCTGAGTCACACCCAGCTCATCTCAGCCTCATTCCCTGGATCATGTTGCATGTTGCATGTCGCTGCTGTCACCCTACGAAACCGCCCTTCTACGTTCGATCCCTCTTGCCGTTCCTGCGCGCGAATCCAAGAGATTTTCAGGCCCTCCCTGTTACCTGTGATCACAATGCATCATCTGCCCTGGACCAGAAGTCCCCTGACCGAAGCGCAGCGGAACAGTCGTCAGAAAGTTCCACCTGTCATTGCCGTAAGTGCGGAAGATTGAACTTTGATTCCCCCGAGACAATATTAAGGGAAGCTCATGGCGGCTATTCTAGCCTATCGGGAATGGAGGTGCCTTCCAGTGAGAAGAGCACTAAACATATCCGGAACAGCCCTTTGGACAACATCTAAGACGAACCACACTGCACACCGTCAGGGCCGTAAGGCATAACTTCCACGGCTCGCCGACGACCGATATTGGCTGTTCACCACCCGACAATGCGAGCGCTTCTCACGGCTATTTTCACCCTTGCCGAGAAGCTCGAAAACGTCTTGCCGTGCTATCATCACCACAGCAGCTGACCTTGATTGGGGTGGATTCCTAAAGCGCCATACCACCACAAGTTGTTCTTGCTATGATATTACTACCAATCGATGCGACACTGGCTAAGCAGAACATCCGGTCATAGCAGGCTCTGGCTAGCGTCACACAGCAACGGAATCATAATTAGGTGGTTGGTGCCATCATTTTGATCATCAGGATTGTAGCCTCGTCAAAAATAAACGCTCATACTGGGGTTCCGAGTCCTTTATAGCGATCCTCACACCATCCATCTGTCTCTGCTTTGGTCTCCATTGCATTCCCCCCACAGAGCCGGCTCCACGTCCTCCGCCCCTTCTTGTACATATGACCAGTCCCCCACCATACCTCATTGCGTACGACGTCTTGTCGTTTGCGTCAGCCCTTGTTATCGCACTCACTATCCTGACCGTTGTCTGTTCCAAGCAACTAGAGAGAGGGAAAGGGTGGTTTGGAATGATGTTCTATTGGCTGATTTACTCCCTTTCCTATGGTCTGTTGGTCGGAAGGCAAACGGGAGCCGAGCCTAGTTTTGGCCACTGCTTCGTACAGACCATGTTCATCTATGCGGCCCCTCCGCTGTGAGTTATTATTCACTCCTCCGTTCCACCGGCCACTAATGGCTGGTCTCAGAGTCGCAGTTGGCACTTTATGCTTCTACCTCGACGTAAGTGAGTGAGGGTCAAAAAAGGGGAGTGCTGATCTCATGTCCACAGTTCTATCTCGGGAGCTGCTGGGACCCCACTCGCCGCCGCTCGCTAAGACCAAGAATTGCATATTTGGTAAAAGAATTTTTCAGCCCCTCAACCATCTGGTCCTCAACATCTAAACTTGTAGATTCTTGCTGTTCCTTGGATAGTTCACCTCTTGATTGACATTGAAGTAGTGGTTGTGGGTGCATTGTTTCGCCGTGCTCGTTCCCGGTTCTGATTCTCTTGGCTTCAGTTGGCTCTCAGGAGTAAAGCTGACCCAATCGTGGAGAAGATTGAGTCCAATTTGTATTGTCATCTTCAGGATAATACTTTCCCGTGTGTAAGCCTCATCGTTTGCCACCGCTAAGTCACTGACCATCCTATATAGGGGCTTGCTAAATGCGGCTATCGTCGTTCTCTCAATGGTTCTGTTAATACCATTGGAAGGTTCGAAATCCGCGAAACTCTTCTGTTTTCTTCACTGACCAAGCTACCTCAGTTTGGACTGGCGTTCAGTTATATCGAAGCAGAAGCATACGTGCGGGAGACGACTTCCGACACTATTTAGCAGTCTATTTACGGATCGCGGCATGCACTGCTGTCGCGTCTGCCGCATTTGGGTCCGTAACTTCTCGTGAACCTTTAGGACTGGGCTCACCGATGAATGTAGACTCAGCGCAATCACGCTGGCGGATGTAAAGGCTGACAGCTTAGTACAAGACCTCAGTTTCCCATGTTGTGAGTCTAGCTCAGTCAAGGCAATGGACTTGGGGAAGCCTGACCCTCTTCTGCAGTGTCTATGGCAGTTTCCCTCATCTTCGCCTCACAGCAGGTATGATCATCCACGTTCCATGTCACCACAAATATCCAACTTATGCGTTTCTCCAGGATTTATTGAACGTCTGGTTTTGTCGAAGAACTAGGTCATTAAGTTCAAGCTCCGATTTTATACGCTCTGTCGACCACGTATCACCGGAAGAACCAAAAACACTTCGATGCAAGTCGACCTTCAACTCGGAGTCCTCCGGGTTTAGCCACCAGTCATTCCATCCTTCATGATTTCGGGGAACACTGAGAACGTGCTGGGAGTAATCCCCGTGCTGGCGTGATGTATCAACGTTGCCATTCGTGTAGAAACTACTAAGTATGGGTGTAGGACAATGTATTAAAATCAATACGATGGATACCGACCGGTGTCTCAGAGCAAGCACAGACAGCTATTAGGGTACTTTCGATGTATGTGTATACAATCTGAACAGCATTCACCATAGAAACGATAGAAATCGCGCCCTTCACCTCCCTCCGGACGACTACGGCGAATTTCGTCGGCAGGTGGAGGCGGCCTTGGCGACTTCTGTTATTCCTTTCGACGTCCCGCGACCTTACCGCCCTTGTCAAAGTGTCTCGTGGGGGAGTGAAAATCAGCTGTCGGAATCACGCTTGTCTCCGAAACAATGCAATCACCGCAGTTTGGGCAGGAGGAAACTCCCTACGATGGAGACCAGAGTTTCCTCTTCATGAGGGAAAGTACCCATGGGATAAGCTGGAGCATTACCACATAACTCCTTCCAGAGGACAATTTCATGCTTGAGCACTTGAACTTAGTGCTCACGACGGCTCGTCACCAATCCACTGATCATGGAAGATTGATCACGGAAACAATCATCATCAGCTGACGCGGTACTTGTTGGCTGACACGACACCTTGTGTGATTTAGGCCCGGATTAGATGCCCATCCTCTGGCGAGCCGATGGTGATTGGTATCCAGTCCTTACACTTAGCGTCTGGTGATAGCTAGGGATCCGTACTGGATCCAAATTAACAATCGATCGTGTAAGTTAGTGTACAGGGCCAGGGAGTGGGAAGCTAAACGCCTCGTGCTATATATAGATGTTTGCTCGAACTCCCTTTTAGGAGCAGCTCTTCTCACTGATTCTGTCCACGGCCCTAGACCGCCTTTGAAGCTGGTCTTTTCCGATGCTCATTAAGTTCTCCCCTCCTTTCTTTACCGTCTACTAAGACCTGACTCTACCCCTCCAGCCTCTACCATGCCGTCCCATCATGCCCTCATTGTCCTCTTTGATGTGACCGATTTAGTGGCCGTGATCCTGTTTCTCTGCACACTACTTCCAGCAATATTGTCCAAAAACGTCCAAAGGGGTATCGGATGGTACAGCCTGATGACAGCGTGGCTAGTCTACTCCCTGAGCTATGGACTATTAATTGGACGACAGGAAGGGCCCAACGAACCACCGTTTAGCTTGTGTCTGTTTCAGGCTTTGCTAGTATATGCCGTCCCTCCACTGTAAGACTATCTTTGCCATTTCATTATCTGGCGCTCATGTGCGCGTGTCTCAAGAGTCGCTACTGGCATGGTTTCTTATTATATCGAAGTAGGCTGTTTCATTTTACGGGCGTCTGGGGAGGAAGGTGGCCATACTTGCTGAATACTCCCACCGCAGTTCTACCTCGTAATATCTGGCCTGAAGTCTGGCAATCCAAGGCAATCCAGTTTTTTAAGGACGCTTTGGGTAAATTTAGAACAATTGATTTGTCATGCCGTTAATTGATTCTTTGGTGTACTCCAGCTAGTTACCACGCCATGGCTGGTATTTTTGATGATCATTCTAGAGGTCCTTATGGTACGCCCGATCATCCATGACCCCTAAAGGTTTACTCTCATCAGGTTAGCTTGTTCTTCCTGGAAAACGCTTCCATCTCGTGGAGCGGGCCGAAAATAACTTCTATTGTCATCTTGGAATTAACACCCCGTGAGTGTTCGCCCTTCTAGACCACTTGAAGATATGTTATGGCTACATGATGCCTTCAGGAATCAAGTTAGTGCTGCGATAGTTATTTGTGGCATGGTCATTTTGATTCCTTTGGAAGGTATCTAGGAGCCTTGTCCAAAGCTAAATTCTCGCACTGATTTCTCCCCTCGTCCAGTCTGGACTGGTTCCGTGATGTACCGAAACTGGGATGTTTTCAAACGCCTCAGACGAGCGGATCGCCAAGTTTACCTCACAGCATATCTCCGATTAATACTCTGCACCTTGGCTGCTGTGATAGCTTTCACGTACGTGATGAATATCCTCAGTGACGTTAGTATGTTGGCTGTGAAACTGAAATCGCTTTCAGGTTCTCTATGTTGGCATTTGTATTCCCTGCTCCCGATGCAACAAGCCTCGTTTACCCCACCTGTACGCTTCCTACGCTTGGGCACTCGTGAAGGAATGCTGATATATCACCATCAGTACCCATCTTCATAGCATTTGCTTTCGGCACACAAAAGGTGTGCAATACTTCAACCTCGTCTACTTTGGCGGGTCCTTGACGGAACTCTATCATCAGGATCTTCTCCGAGTATGGCTATTTTGGCGGGCCCCTCAACCGTATTGTTCAATGGTATTTAACAACGGCACGATCATGGCGACTAACATCTATACGTCACGTGGTGCGGTCACTACAGGCGTATCAGCTAGGACAGCCGCAGCAGCTTAAACCAAGTTCTGCTGCAGGCTTGTCCGATGATGGGACGATAGTTCCAGAGACACCAGCTTCCACCTCGTCAACTTCGATGACTGTGAGGTCGGACTTAGGCACATATGTGTTATCTCCCGCTATGTCTACCTTAGGCCTTCCCAAAAGACCAGAAATTTGTGTCTACACGAAGAGTAGGGATGGAACCAAGCCTTATGACCGATTCGAGGTCATCCTTCCCAGCGGCATGATCTCTCATGAACGTCATGGCGACTTATGGGCTTCAACGCGACGCTCTGCGTGTTTGGACTATAATCTCTCCAAGGAACTATTGTTTATGCTAATGTGTAATGAAATCTTTTGTATATCTCACTTTGCTAGAACGGCGGCCTCCGCCATCACTCGTCATCATAGATTTAAAACTACCTACTATTTTTAGCATGGACTTTTGGGTTTTTGATCATCCAAGCTCGGTGTCACCACAAACATCCAACTAATGCGTTTCTCCAGGCCTAGAATTTATTGAACGTCTGGTTTTGTCACAGAACCAGATCGTCAGGTTCAAGCTCCGGTTTTGTACGCTCTGGCCACCACGTATCACTCCAGGAACCAAAAATACTTCGATGCAAACCGACCTTCAGCCCGGAGTCCTCCGGGTTTAGCCACCGGTCATTCCATCCTTCATGATTTCGGAGAACACTGAGGACATGTTGCGAGCAATCCCCGTGCTGGCGTGATGTATCAATGCTGCTATTCCTGGCACTAAAATCGTGTAGAAATTACTATGAGCGGAGGATAATGTATTAGTATAAATACGAGGGATATCGCCCGGTGTCTCAGAGCAAGCACGGACAGTTAATAGGGTACTTTCGACGTATACATATATACAATATAAACAGCATCCACTATAGGAACGACAGACATCGCGTCCTTCGCCTCCCCCTGGACGATTATAGCGGTGTTGCTGGCAGACGGCGGCAGTCTTGACAACTTCTATTATTCATTCCGACGTCTCGCGACTTGATCGCCTTTGTCAAATTGCCTCGTGGGGGGACGTCAAAGTCACGGTTGTCTCCGAAGCAACACAATCACCGCAGTTTGGGCAAGAGGGAATAGATTAGCTTTTTTTTCATGAAGGTAAGTATTCGTGTGTGTGATAAGCTGGAGCACTGTCGCACGCTTTCTTTCTGAGAGCGATTTCATGGTTGAGTACTTGAGTATTCCGGCTCAATGCTCAGCGCTCGGCCTCCAAGCGACATTAACATTGATCAGGGACGCAATCATCATCAGCTGATGCGGTACTTGTTGGCTGACACGACACCTTGTGTGATTTAGACCCGGAATGGACGCCCCACCCCTGACGAGCCGATGATGGTTGATATCTCGTCCTTTCACCTGGCATCTGGTGGTAGCTGGTGATCCGTGCTGGACCCAGATTAATAATCGATGGTGTAAGTCCATGTACAGGGGGTGGGAAGCTAAATGCCTTGTGCTATACCTTGACGTACGCTTGACTCCCTTTTGGGCGTAGCTCTTCTCGCTGATATTGTCCATGGCCTAGACTAGACCGCCTTTGAAGCTGGTCCTTTCCGACGCTCATTAAGCTGTCCCTTCCTTTCCTTATCGTCTAGCAGGCCCTGACTCTACCCCTCCAACCCACCCCTACCATGCCATCCCATCATGCCCTCGTCGTCCTCTTTGATGTGACCGATTTAGTGGCCGTGATCCTGTTTCTCTGCACACTACTTCCAGCAATATTGTCCAAAAACGTTCAAAGGAGCATTGGATGGTACAGCCTGATGACAGCATGGCTAGTCTACTCCCTGAGCTATGGATTATTGGTTGGACGACAGGAAGGGCCCGACGAACCGCCGTTTAGCTTGTGTCTGTTCCAGACTTTGCTAGTATATGCCGTCCCTCCACTGTAAGACTATCATTGCCACTCTCATTATCTGGCGCTCATGTACACGTGTTTCAAGAGTCGCTACTGGCATGGTTTGCTATTATATCGAAGTAGGCTGCTTCATCTCACGGATGTCTGGTGGGCGTACTTGCTGAGCTATCCCTCCACAGTTCTATCTCATAATATCCGGCCTGAAGTCTGGCAATCCAAGACAACCCAGCTTTCTAAGAACATTTTGGGTACATTTAGGACAATTGATCTGTCATGCCGTTGATTGATTCTTTGGTTTTCCCCAGCTAGTTATCACCCCGTGGTTGGTATTTTTGATGATCATCTTAGAGATCCTTATGGTACGCCCGATCATCCTTATCCTTAGAAGTCACACTCATAAGATTAGCTTGTTCTTCCTGGAAAACGCCTCCATCTCGTGGAGCGAGCCGGAAATAACTTCTACTGTCATCTCGGAATTAACATCCCGTGAATGTCTAGACTGCTCGAAGGTATCTCATAGCTACATCGCGCCTTCAGGAGTCATGTTAGCGCTGCGGTGGTCGCTTGTGGTATGGTCATTTTGATTCCTTTGGAAGGTATCTAGGAACCTCGTCCAAAGCTAAATCTTGCATTGATTTCTCTACTCGTCTAGTCTGGACTGGTTCCGTGATGTACCGAAACTGGGACGTTTTCAAACGCCTCAGGCGAGCGGATCGCCAAATTTACCTTACAGTATATCTCCGGTTGATACTCTGCACCTTGGCTGCTGTGATAGCTTTCACGTACGTGGTGAACGTCCTCAGTGACGTTGGTATGTTGGCTGTGAAACTGAAATTGCTTTCAGGTTCTCTATGGTGGCGTTCGTATTCCCTGCTCCCGATGCAACAAGCCTCGTTTACCCCACCTGTACGCTCCCTACACTTGGGCACTCGTGAAGGAATGCTGATATATCACCATCAGTACCCATCTTCATAGCATTTGCATTTGGCACACAAAAGGTATGTAATACTTCAACCTCGTCTACTTTGGTGGGTCCTTGACGGAATTCTACCATTAGGATCTTCTTCAAGCATGGCTATTCTGGCGGACCCCTCAACCATATTGTTCAATGGTATTCAACAATGGCACGATCATGACGACTAACATCTACACATCATGTGGCGTAGTCACTACAGGTGTATCAACAGAGACACAGCCGCAGCAACTTAAATCAGATTCCGCTGCAGGCTTGCCTGGCGGTGGGTTGGTAGTTCCGGAGACACCAGCTTCCACCACCTCGTCAACCTCGACGAATGTAAAGCCAGAGTTAGGCACATATTCCGATCCCTTATCTCCCACTACAGTCCACCTCGGGTCCTTCCAAAAGACGGGAAATTTGCGTCTAAATGCATAGTAGGGACGGAATCAAGCCGGGTGATGGATGAAGATCATCATTCTCAGTGACATGATCGTCCCCAAGCATCACCTGCTTCAACCCAGATCCCCTGCGCTGTTCGGACTATAATCTCTCCAACGAACTATTGCTGGTGCTAATGTGTAACAAAATATTTTGTATATCTCACTTCACCAGAACGACTGCCTCAACCGATACTCATTGTTGTAGATTTAAAACTACCTACTATTTTTAGCACATGGACTTTTTCGGCCTTCATCCACCCTTCTTGACTTTCGAGCGTACCTACATAGGTAGTTGATTTCGGTCTAAAGCTTGGTTGTTGTTTACCACCCTTCCAACCTTTCCATAGGCAATGTACCGATGATCCAATCGTCTATGTGTACTTTTGTCATTGAATGTCTTCCCGCCCCGATCCTCAGGAATATCAAACCTCGGCAGCATTGTTTACTTCTGCACCAAACCACATATGCCTGTGGCATTCCACGTGAGGTTGTGACCATCACCAACGGACATAGTTCTTTGACTTATCACTAAAAGTAGTGAGTATCTCAAGAGCATTGTACGAAAATATGCTTCTTTCCCAGTCTCTGTCACGATAACCAGTGATATGGCATCTTTGCGTGAACCTGTCTCTAAAAACTGAAATCCCGGACAAAGTTAAGTCGGCTTTAAAGCCAGCCTAAGTCTGACTTTCCAGCTCCCCACCACTTCCCGAGGGCCTCAGGCTGGCTCCCAATTTTGACCTCCCTCCGTTATTCACTTTCACCCTACCAAGCCCAATACTCTTTTTTCACACTGTATAATGTCACCCAACGCCGTATCGCTCCGTGACCACAAGCTCATTATCCTCTTCGATATTTTCGTTTTTTTGGGCTTAATTTTATTTCTATGCACTTTACTTCCGGCGATATTCTCCAGAGCTGTTCAGCGAAGCGTGGCCTGGTATAGCCTTATGACTGCCTGGGTGGTTTATTCTGTTAGTTATGGGCTTTTGATTGGGCGGCAGGAGGGTCCAGAGCCACCACTTGGCCTGTGTCTGACACAGACTTTGTTGATATATGCTGTTCCTGCACTGTAAGTCTGACATTTTTCTGGCTATGGAGGCAATGGCACCCACGCGCATAAAACCATACACCGAAGAGCTGCAACGGGGATGTTATGCTATTATATCGAGGTAAGTTGTCTCATGAGCACATCATTTGAACGCCCCAGACGTTCATGGACAGTTCTTCCTCGTAATCTTCAGTTTTAGATCTGGAAAACCGGCGCAGCCGAGTTCTGCCCGTGTGTTCTGGGTATGATCTAAGCAGTGACTTTCCTCCGATCCACTTATTAACCCAATGTAGCTCGTCGTAACTCCATGGATTGTTTTCTTGGCAGTAATCATCGAAGTTATATTAGTGTGTTCTCGACCCCTATGGCGACAAATTCAATTCTGATTTAATTATTGCATCAGCTCGTTTACCCCGGCGGTCGTCTTCCACTCGTACAGCGTGCCGTGACGGGATTTTATTGTCACCTTGGTGACAGTATACCGTCAGTAATTCCCCATCATACCTCCTATCATTGCTTCACCCTAAATGCCATTGAAATGTCTTAGGAACCAAGTTAGTGCCTCGGTTGTGTGTCTTTGCATGGCCATTCTCCTTCCTTTAGAAGGTACGTGACCGGCAGCAAGTAAGCATCAACTAGCACTTCGTGGTACTCACGCCTGTTGGATCGTGTCAAATCCAGGTTATACTGGGCTTTTGATGTTCAAGAATTGGAACGTGTTCAAAACCCTCAGCAAAACAGATCGTCAGATTTTCGTGACGGTGTATCTGCGCCTCATATTATGCACATTGGCAGCTATCCTCGCATTCACGTACGTCCCCGAGCCTGTTTCAACCCTGGAGTATAGCTAAATTCCTGATAGACTTTCCATGTTGGCACTTGCACCAGGATCCCATGATGCTCCAACGCTTGTCTACCCAACCCGTCAGTATTAACTTGACATGTGATGTGCATATCTATGTTACCGAAAACTGATTTTCTTGTCGGTGTCTTGACAGTGCCTATTTTTATCGCGTTTGCATTTGGCACCCAAAAGGTGAGCAAGGTGACAAACCCCATTGGATGGGAAACAGTTAATATTCTCCTTGTTACTGTATATCAGGATCTTCTCAGGGCTTGGTTGTTTTGGCGTCCACCAAAACCATACGGCTCACTCATATTCAACAATGGAACGGGTAGAGGCACGGGCGTCGTATTTACCAGCCATATTCAGACGTCCATCGGTGTTACCAGCACCTTTCCCTCTGGAGTCGCCGAAACTCATCGGCATCAGCAGCAGGAGAAAATTAAACGCGAAACAGCGATCGAGCAGCACTCCGTTGTCGAGATGAAAAAGTCAAGCCCCCAAGTTGAGGACATTTGATTGGACTTTGGCATCCTTCGGACTAGGCCCGTGCACAGGACTTAAAGCTTTATGAATCCGGTGTGTATTTAATAGGAGGCTTCTGTCGTGGATCCCCAAAGCTGTAACATTAGATGTAAACTTTGTAAGAGACACTATTTATACAACGACTGTTGAGTACTGAGTAGCGAACTATATGTAACAATATACAACTGGTCATCTCATATTCGTCCTCCTCAGGCAACCTTTTCATCACTCCGAACAAGATCAAAAACTTCGAATGGATAGATATTCCGTATCTAGTAGAAATATTACAACAAAGGGACATGCTAACATAAAATATCGTAACACACAAATCGTAAAGTCATAATCTACCAGAGTACATGAAGAGGACGAGGAGATTGCTAGGGGGGTTGAAACATATAGAGCGAGAAGAGAACAAGTGACGGAGTAGAGAACTAATCAAAAGGTCACAGTTAACGCAGGCACTTCATGCTTGATGTAATGTATGATGCGCAGCAGCATGGGCAGATGGAAGAAGGGTATACGAATGGCTTTGGCACATGCTACAGGCACATCACCGTGAATCAGCGACCTCCACACCACCCGTCGCCGTCCCTGGTGGGGACCCGCCGACACCGTCATACTTGTATCCACTCCCGCTCGCGGCTCCTCTGCCCTGCCCTGCTTCTGTTGCCGTTGAACGCATAGGAGACCCGGACTGAGCGCCATCAACATCAGCAGCAACGTCAAGATCGGAGTAATTTGAATTAGCAGCGGCCTCCATGTCAGCAGAGTCACGATCGGCAGTGACGGGGCTGGTGGCGGAATAAGGCGTGATTGCTGAAGGCCATACTCCGACTAAGAGTGCCACGATTGTGAACAGGAAACACGCTGCTAAGACGAAAATAGCTTGTGGGAATGATGCGACTGTCGCACCATAGGTTGTTGCGTAGATCGTTGGCTGTGCGTGGGCAGGAGCGAGACGTCAGCATGATAGATGATGGTGATGAAATGGAAGACGGAGAACTGACAGAGATGATATGGGCGATGGAGTTTAACACGCCCATCGCGCCGAACAATGCTCCAACTTCGTCCGAGTAACCGAGCGCATGTAGACATATTGCACCAAGGGAGTGCAATGCCGGATTGCCTCCGCTCGTAAACGATGATAGACATGAGAGAACAACAAACATGGGTTGGGATTTGTTGGAGATGGCAGCGACGAGAGCATCGGCTAGCCCGTCGACAAATAGGGATGCTTGTGCGAGGTACTTGTCGAATATGAGTTCAGCGGCAACGTCTGATGGTGAAGGTTGCGTTCCCGGAGGGGATGTGGGTTTAGGTTTGAGGTAGGATATTATGACTGTTCGGGTGACGTCAGTTTCGTGAACCAGGAGCACGGGGATGGGGGTGAACTTGCTCGGTAAGACAATTAGTAAGTTTAGTGCTCTGGAGATCCATAAGGTTGACATGTAGTATCCAAGCTAGCCAAATATATATCAGCGCCCAGTCGCCAATTTAGCTTTTTGGGAATTCACCTGAGCTGTGGTCCACGAATACACGTGTTGTGCATAAAGGTACTTAGCAGAGTAGATTCCCTGATCATTGTTGAGTAGGGTCACGAATCGCGGGGAAGTGTTGTTGTTGTATTCTGCATGCGAGGAAGGTGTACTCACAATCGAAACGCAATAAATGAAGAAGCTCAACCCCACTAAGGTCATATTCCAACTCCTTCTACTTGTTCCTCGTACCCGTTTGGGCACGAAAATGGTCATTGGAGATAACAAGGCGGAAATGAATTTGCTCAATAAGCGACGTGCGGCCTGAATCGGCGAGGTTTTGAGTTCCATAAAATCTCCAGCATAAGAATCACCCGCATGATTGGAGGGGAACCGTGACTCGGGACAAATGAAAAGCAAATAGAGTATTGTGCAGATAAGGAGGGCGATGCTGCAAAAGAAGAAGGAATCGCTATAGCCAGTCTTGGGCAAGAAGAGGCCCCCAAACTAAAGCGGTTGAGTGGAGGCATCGGGTGGGAGATTGGGACGACGTACCCAAGGACCTAGGGAGAGACCGACGAAAACAATGCCTTGAATAGTTGAGAAGATTTTTGACCTAGTCGACGTGAGTATAACGGAAGAGCAATGGACTTGGCACAGACCTTGATCCATGTCTGGTGCAATCCGAAACGTAACTAAAAAGGGATCATCAGTTGACAGGTTATCCGGGAAACCACGAAGTATGTACGCGTGAACAACGCCGTTGAAGGTTGAGATACCACCAACAAATCCCTCTATGATTGGACCAGCGAGAATCAGCCGCTCAGCATGGCGGCCGAAGAATGAATGCGGGCGCATGACAAGGACAAATACAGCCTCCCTATTAATAAGTATGAGCTAGATCGAGGGTTACAGAGGAGTATGGTGGACGGACATGGCGAGGGCCCCCGAGATGAAGATAAGCAGGATGGGTTTACGTCCGTGTGTGTCGCCGAGGCGACTCCAGAAGCCGGTCGAGATGGCGCTAAGGACGCTCATAAGAGTTACGACAGCTGAATGGGGACAGGGTTGATGAGCTGACATATTCATGGTGAGACACGAGGCACCGACCTGCCTGTATTTTTGCTGCCCGCGCTTGCACGTCCGAACCTCCGCAGTCTGTTGAGTCAGCCAAATCGACTATGCCGGTCGGGTTGCTGCTGATTGCTCGACACGCGATGGCCTTGTAGACCTGGATCCTTGGCGACATAGTTATACCACGCTGCATACGAAAAGATGAGCGTGTTTCATATCGAGGTGGTACGAATGAGACTTGCCGACATGGAGAAAATGAGGACTACGGGGAGTAGCCTGGTGGCGGACGGGGTGAGACGAAGTGGCGCGGGGTGAGGAGGCTGCGTACCAGAAGGGATGGGCCGCCCATCGCGAATAGGCGTGAGGAGGACGTTGTGGACGTTGCTGGAGGTTGTTTTCGGGGAGGAGGGAGTCCCCCTCGTCGTCGTGGGTGAGGGATGTGGTGTGATGCATTGGCGCGACAGGCGGGGTATGGGAGGCTTATATGCCGCTTATCTGATAAGTGAGAGTGGTTCTCACGGTTTCTATCAGATAATTTGGTCCACTCGGATCTCTTCCCTTTTGCCAGCTCCTTCCCAGCTGCACTCGCCATTGACCCTTGTGAGACCATGCCACGCTATGATGACGTTGGAGCCGAATTTCCCGTGCCATTTTTCACGGAAATATCAGCGCATGGCCCAGATGCACTGGCAATGGTGGTCGCGGCTCTCTTAGCATCCAATATTACGGCCGACGAGAGACTTCGGAGGTGCCCATATGCATGCTTGCTCTTCTTGTCTCCTATCACCCGCGGCACGAGGGACCTTCACAGGCGGGAGATTGGCTTTTTAGACGTCGTGGGAACTACATGCCTAAACCACTTCGCTCTGATCAACCGCTGCTTCTCGGACGACAGACAACAAGGCGACTATCAATGTCCTGTCGGCCTCTCCTTCCGCTCTCATGAACAATATCCTCTCTTCCGTCACAAATATCAACAACAATACACAACACCAGCAGTCCATCGTTCTGGCGGAACGCGCAGATATACACAAGTCATGCAAGTCCCTCGAAACCCTCCTCAACGTCCTCAACGACTACTGCGAAGCTGCAACCGCTATAGTCGCGCTACAGAAAAAGCTCGCCAAAGCGTTGCGCGACACTGCTGGCTTAAAAATTACAAATGAAATTGCAGGTATGTTGCGTCGATCACAGAATATAGTATGTAATCTCTAATACCTTATCTCGTGTCGTGGTTTTGCTAGGCAACGCGCTCAATGCAAGCGCCAACATATTCGAGGCTCTCGCAGAAGTCGACGCCAAGTTCGTTAAGATCGCTGACAAGGAGTACGATGCGATTAGCACAGAGGTGAAGAAGTGGTTCAAGAGACTCGCTGTGCGTCTCCCTCTCTTTCAGTGGATTCCTTCCTTCGGCTAGGAACTATCCACTGACTACCCAAACTCTTGACCTTGCACGCATCACAGAAAGAGGAGAAAGCGCACGATGAACGTATAGCCAACGCGAACGCCAAAATCAAGCAAGCAGGTTGGTCCCGTCATTACCTACATTCTTTCCGTCATAATATTGGTGCCCCGTTTTCCATAGGCCTAAACTACGAGAAAAAGTCCAAGAAAAAGGCCGTGGATGCCCAAGAAGAGCATTCGCGATATATTCAACTAATTAGTACGCTAGGACCAGAGATAACCCAGGAGAAATAGTACGTTATTATTTTAACAGTTTTCTTTATGCACGAGAATTGATGCGACTTTTACTAGCAACCACTCCCTCCAAACTACGCAACGACATACAACCACCATATACAGCGTTGCAGCCTGTCTCTCTCGCATCGCGGATACAGAATGGGTCCGCACATGCGAGAGCGTACGAAGATTTGCACCGACGATCGGGCCGTTGGCAGAATGGAGGTCGCTATGCGAAGGCGGATGGGTCAAAGATGTCCCGGGCGACTTGGTCAATCTAGACGAAAAAGTTGAAGACAAACTTGTACTCAACACGATCCAAGAACGAGCAGAGCTAGAAGAGGAAGAAGATAAAGGCGACCCGAGACAATACCGAAACCATCAAGCCCAACAACAGCAGGGACAGCAGCAACAAGTTTATGAACGCACCCCACCGCCTCCGAGGTACCGACGTGTTGACGGTGAACCAACCACATCGGAATACCAATATCAACACCAATTCAACGACACGCCGCGGAATGACAGGGAACCCACGACATCTACATCTACATCATACTCTTCCCAAGCAGCATCCTCCTCACGAGATTCACCAACCCTCCAACGCCATCCACCAAACTCGCCATACACAAGCAATGCGTCCCTTGCTCCTCCTGCAGCACCAGCATCAGCGTCAGCACCGGTTTCGACAACTGCGATATCCATGCCAACGCCCACTACATCCACGCCAATAACTCCCCCCACGCCAGACAGAGATGACTCGAACACTCACCTCCGCGCCCCTTCTCCCCCTCCACAACGTTCAAATCCTCGATCTCGTGATGAAAGTCCCGCAAGCGATCATGATCGTGGACGTTTATTCTCGGACCCTGTTACTGGGTCCGTACGTTCACTTTCGGCGTTCCCCGCGCCTCCGACGCATTTTCCGTTGCCGCCTCCGAGAACGAGGGATCTTCCAACCCAGGACCAGAGCCAAAATCGGAGTCAGAACTACATGAAGCCTATTAATAGGGAGAGGGAGAACAGGGATGAACAGACGTACGCGGCAAGGGAGCGATTGAGTGAGAGTCCGTTACCGATGGAGGCTGATGACGGACTTCGCGTGAGGAATGATACTAGTGGAGGTTTAGTTCCTCCTTCCCATGATGCGTCGTCATCGTCGCGAGCCGCTAGAGGTGTCGGTGACCCACGTCCCGAACGTCGGCGATCAAATCCAGCCCTCGAAAGTCCTCAACACCAATACTATGATTCTTCTAATCAGGCTGCAAGCTCACCAAACCTGAACATGATCTCTGCTCCTATTCCGAAGACCCCACCAAGGCTTCCTGTTATCTCAGATGAATATGCCGACAGAAACGGGACGCAGAGTGCGAAACAGGAAGAATTACAATTGCGAGAGTTTGGCGTGTTGCGTGAGGGAAGCGGTCCAAGTGGTGGTGTTGCTGGGAAAGCTAGGACTTTCAGTCACGATGGAGGCGGGTCCGGGGAAAGTGCCGTTGAATTCCCATCCGGCTCTGCTCCTGCCACGAGACAAGGAGGTGGGGGGTTGATGGATAGAACGGACACAGGAAGTAGTGCAACCGGGAGTATCGTAGCGGCTATGAAGAACCGGTATTCGAACGTTGTATGCCTAATTCTTCTCTTTCACTTCTCCGCGGTTGCTCACTTCAACGTTGGTATTTTCACAGCCCGGCTCTCGTTCCCCACCTCCACGCACTGATCTCCTTCGTCTCCACACGAGCGTCAGCGACTTGGCAAACCGATATCAACCACCCCAACCGCCCGCCGCTGTACCACTTCCGGCAACACATGATGGTGGGGAGCCGTCGAGAGATCCACAGTCTCCGCGGGTCAAACAGTCACTTTTGAGACCTATGTCGAAATCCCCTCCGCCCGCTATGAGTCGGCATATCTCACTCCCGCCTACGCCAGAAAAGATCGAGTCGAGGCAGCATGGTGGTGTATCCGTATCTTCATCGTCGTTGACGCCAACGGCTTCGCCTCGACCACTTTCATCTTCAGGAACGACCGGTACAAGAGATTCTTTGGAAGGAACAGAGGACAGAATGCAGTGGCAGCGCATCGAAGAACTTGCTCAGGTGGGATTTAGGGTGAAGGAGAGAGAATTGAGGGATAGAGAACAGGAGATTGCTATGCGTGAACGCGAGTTGGAACGTGATCGCGCGAGGTTATTGGCTCTCCGTGATGGACTCGCGTCGTCCTCGCCCAGTGCTAATAGTTCCGAGCAAGGTGGGCATGACCTCGGAAATTCTCAAGGAAGTCAGCTGCAACCGCGTCCGAGAGAACGTCGAATTTCTTTCCGCAGATCTCGACAAGACTCGCAACCACAAACACCACAAATGAGACAGGAGCAGTTGTCACCTCCTTCGCGGCCTCCATTACAAGCACACCTGATCCCTTCCTCCTCGAGCCCAAACTTGCGTGAACGACATCAATCCCATCATTCGTACAGTTCACCAGCACCATCGTCCTCCTCGAACAATCGGGACGCGGATCTTTCGACCTCGCCGACACCGGCTTCTGGAAAACTATCTCGGTCCACAGGTTCATCCACCACATCGCATGATAACCCTCCTCAACAGCAACAGCAAGAAAAGAAAGGAGGATGGATGCGTAGGCTTAGTATGCCAGTTGGAAATGCGCTCCCATTCTCCCTCGACTCGTCAAAACGACACGTGAATAATTCGAACAGTTCAACGGCCTCTGTCGTCTCTGCTTCTGTTACAAACAACAACAATAACCCATCTTCCCCGACTCCAGGTGTGAGACAGTTGGGCGCGGGGATTTTGGGAGGGAAGGGTGTTGCTGATGAGCCGGGTAGACGGTTTGGGCAGTATAGGGAGAGGGAGAAGGAGAGGGAGAAGGGCTATCAGCAGCCGCACCTGCAGCAAACGCAGGATGGTGGACGATTTGGTGGGCTTGGGTTGGGGCTTGGAAGGAGGAATTCCGATGCCAGTCGGAGTGCGACAAATTTGAATTTGGGACTGGGGAGTCGGAAGTGACCTTACGATTGAACTAATTTTTTCTTCTTCCCATCTGTATTTTTTTTTTCGATGGCTGGATTTCGGATTTGCTGTAGGAATTTCTGAAAGTTATTTTCACCCTCATATACCCTCGATGTATGTTTTTGTTTACCTGAGCTTGTGTATCTACCTACCTGTGTATCTCCTGACCATTGTAACACTATGTGTGTTGACGCCCATGCAAACTTGGCCTTATGGAATGTATTGTGTGCAGGGTAGAAAGAGCTATACACGGAAGTAAATAATAGGCGAGTAGGTTCACTGAACTTCAAAGCGATGCGGCACCGAACATAGATATATGGGAGGAATACGGACGTAGTAAGTAGTGGTCAAGAGAATATCGTAACTCGAGGTCACAAGGCTGTACAAATACATGTTTACGTCTCAGAAAAGAGAAGGGTCGGAGTGGGAAACGTAGGCGCAAGCTATCCAGTGGTGTAGCCCAAGGGGAAAATGAGGACAGCTAGAGAACAGTAGGAAAAGAACGAACGCACCACTGTTGCCCTGGCCACCGGAGTCTCAATTAGAAGAATGGGCCTAGTTCAAATCCAACGTGCGACCGGACAGCCGAGACCTCTGGTTCTCAATCTCTCTCAAATCCGCTTCCGCTCTCGTTATGCCTGCCCTCAGCCTCCGCTCGTATTGTTTATTCTCGGAGTTTCGGGACGCCGTCTTGGACAGATTTGTAAGCCGGCCAATATATCGCTTGAGGGATTGGGAGAGGCGACCAAACCAGGAGAACAAAGGTCTGCCGGCCGACGTCTCGGACAACAGCTTCTGTTCATCGACCAGTTCTCGTTGAATTTTCAGAGATTTCTGAGTACTGGGCAGAGCATTGATGATGTTCCATGCAGAAGATTTTGCGTTTTCGAATCGTAGCATCTGCGATCCCCCCTGAAGGAACAACTTCCAATAGTTGTTGCGGAGTTCCTGTTCCCTTGAGTCACCACCTCTCTTGCACGCGTCCCAATGTGTCGTGACGAAGATGACATTAGAGAACGCGTCCCCGCCGCAGAGCTCTTGGAACATGCGCAGGTTCCGTATAAGGGAGTTTGCCATGCGATTATCGGTTATCCTGTGGAGATACAAGATCCCAGATAGCTTCACTCCATCTTTATACCTGTTTGTACCTCGTAAGCATGTGGGTGGCGGGATGGGAGAACTGGATAACGTTTTGCTCAACCAACGCGCTATTTCTGCAAGGATCTCCCCGTCACTCTTGTGAGTATCGTCGAAACCAGGCGTATCCAGTAAAAGGAAGTTGCGACCTTGGAACGGATCCCGACATTTAATAGCCCGTACCACTTGGGTATCGGAGGTCAAGTTGTCGCCGACATGGACATCAGCCCCAGTCGCTGTCTTGATAAACTGACTTGGCAGTAAGAAATTGAAGAACCTAGCCTTGGGGATTGGCGAAGAACGCACCGTACTCTTTCCGGCACCAGTAGGTCCCATGACACTTGATATACAAATCCCACGACGTATCAGCCCCGTTGATTCCGATTGAAATTCGCTTAGCACTCACGCAACGATTCTTGGTGTATCCACAGTCTGACGTGCAGATCCTGCAAATGTCGACATTGGTATTGTAACGAGAGGCAGGAGGTTTCGAGGAAAGCGCAAGGGAGCTCGAGGTCTAAGAGTGGGGTAGCGGTATCCAATTCTTAAGATAAGAAGAACGTGGTGAACATGCGTCTCGAAGGTTACTTGAAACCAGCGTCTCAAAGCTTGGAGTGTGGCCAAAGCGTGGATGTACAGACCTAGTTTCCCCGCGCCACATACTAGGTAGCAGTTACTATTTCTTTTGGCGTTCGATGAAGGGCCTAGGTGAAGGCTTCCAAACCGTACGACCGATGTCATCGCTGTATACAACCTGTCTAGTGAAACCGTTTTGCACATTAATAGACTCACCTGCGGAGATCCGCGCTTAGGGATTCGTTCAACATGTTGTGGAATGATAGTCATGCTCGAACGCTCAATCCTCACGTAGATTCACCAGATGATCGTAACGGTTTGTTGGTTCTGAAGGTGCCAAATGTCGAATGAAAGGGGAAGGGGAAGTAACAAGGCCGGGTGAGACGTGAAAGGGGGTCAGGGATTGAACACTGAATTGAGCTAAGGTTTAGTTCAACACAAGTATCTGGTTGCGTTTGTGAATGATAACAAGAATCCCAACACAGGGGGCAGATGTCGCGGGGAAGTCGAATAGGAATTGAAACGCAGATCGAAACGGAAAGACAATAATGGGCGTCCATTCCCCAATGTCAAAGGAATGGTCCAAAATCGCCGTCCCTTCCAGCAGTTAGTCCTCAGAAAGCAAGAGTAGGACGGCGATGATTCAGAGGGCTTGAGTTGGGGCTTCGAAGGAGTCGCTTGTTGTGACACAAATCAGAGTGCGACAAGTTCAATGAATTTGGGATTGCGGAGTTGGAAATGACCTCTCAGGACTCTCAGGGTAGTGTAACCTTTGCATACATACACGAATAGTTAGTCTTATTCCTGTATTGTTAAATGCTAATACATATTGATTCTCGTGCTGTATCAAACGCCCCATTCATGTACTGTGTAGATCGGGGAGAAATATGCAAGCGGGTAAGCAGTAGATATGCAGCATCCATGGGGAAAAAATTAAGAGAATACTGTGCCGCAAGGCGGTATAAATACAAGTTGACCTCTCGGTGATCAAAATAACCAGGGCGGGGGTCGTGCGTATAAGCTTCACCGAAGGTCAGTGGTCATGGCTCTGTGGAAAATTATGTGGACAACCGGAGAAGAGCAGAGAATGAAATGACATACCAATATTGCTCTTATCACCGGCTTCTCAATGACTCAACTAATTGTTAAGAAGGTTCGTAGGACGGCTGGAGTTTAGCTTCGACGTACGCCGCGAAAGGCGAGCCCTCTGATACTCAATCTCCTTTAAGCTAGCATCTGCCCTCGCTCTCGCCGCCGCCAGCTCCTGCTCACGATTATTATTTTCGGGGTTGTCGTGGTTTGGAGCAGCTGTTCGAGTCCCTCTGATTAGATGGTCCAGACGACTGATTAACCCTTTAATAGACCGGGCGGCACGGCGAAGCCAGGAGAACAAGGATAGGCCTGCTGAAGTTTCAGATAAGGGCTTCTTTTGATCGACCATCTCTTTTTGAATCTTCAGAGGCCTAGGATTCATGGGCAGAGCGTTGACAATGTTCCACGCAGAAGATACTGTGTTTTCGAATCGCAGCATTTGCGAACCCTTATCGAGGAACAACTTCCAATATTTGTTGCGGAGGTCCCTCTCGTTCGTGATACCCGTCTCGTCGTCCTGCTCGAGTTGGTCCCACTGCGTTGTCACAAAGATGACGTTAGGTAACGCATCCCTGCCGCAGAGCTTGTCGAACATGTTCAGGTTCCGCATGAGCGAGTTTGTCATGCGGTTGTCCGTGATTCGGTGGAGGTACAAGATCCCAGATAGTTTAATGCCACCTTTATACCTGTGATTTTCGTTCTGTGAGCATACGTACAACAGAAGGAAGAAACTATCCGAACGTTTTCTCCAACCAACGTGCTATCTCTTCTAGGATATCTACGTCGCTCCTGTAGGTGTCATCGAAACCAGGAGTGTCCACGAAAAGGAAGTCGCGCCCTCGTACTGGATCCCGACATTGAACGGCCTGTAATACTTGGGTGCAAGAAACCAATCCGTTGCCGACTTGGACATCTACACCAGTCGCCGCTCTGATGAACTGGCTTAACGATGAGAAGCCGACCTTGGCCAGAGGAACTTCGTGGCGAGCTTACTGTACTCTTTCCGGCACCAGTAGGTCCCATGACGCTGGACGCAAGAGTTTCCCCCTATGGTTTATACTGGCTCCAATTGGAATGACTTAGATACTCACGCGACGATTTCTATTCCTTTTTCCAGTAGACTCTGAGTACTGCCCTGGGCAGAAGCTGGGGTTCCACAACAAGGAGACAGGGAGCGCGCGGTATGATAGCTGCCGTCTGTCGTCCCGGAGCCCCTGCTTGAGGAACTGGCCAAAGGCTCAGGTCGAGCAGCCGAGTTGGCATTGACAGACTATATCACTAGTCAGTAGTGAAAGGTGGTCCCCTTCGGCGGACGCACAGGAGCAGGCATTTAAAGCTTAAAGCGTGGCGCAAGAAATCGCAAGTCTTTGGCGGAGGTGCCAGGAGAGCTTGAGGCCAGCATGCTGAACGGTATACCTTTCTGGAGATTTCCGCCTATAGAGAAGAAACGCGAAAGCCATGTGTTGGTCGTAGCATGACGGTGGAAGGCATTGACAAATCAGCCATCTGTTAATTTTTGATACCTTATCAAACTTAGGTAATGTCACTCTGCCGAATCCCAGCAGTCTTCACTGTTGTATGTATATTTGCTCGTTTACCTCTCAGCCGTTCCCAATACACCTTTTCCCCGCCTGCTCTCTAGTTCTTTCAACACGTCAAGTGCTCCACGCTTGTCAGCCAACCCGACCGCGTCTTTATCCTTCGCGAGAAGCGACCACTCTCATTTGTAAGTATTAAGATCAAGAAAGATGGATGGATAGATGCACTCGACTCCAACAGGACATGGACCCAAACCTTAGGCACAAGTTGTACACTACTCACTTCTCGGCCCCATCTGCACCTGCTCTTTAATTCGTGACAGAGAAGTGTCATCTGCAATTGCCCTGGTATTGCGTCAGGTGAAGGGAGCATAGGATACTTATTCAGACGCAAGACGTGATTTACGTTACAGGATCAAACCATGGCTATCAGAATAACAATCGGCGTAACCGTGTATAGTCGTCTCCCTCATAACCCATAGCACTTGGTGACATGTCCAACCTATGGGTTATGAGAGAGTATGGCTTATAAGGGAGTTCGAAAAAATATATTGCGAAATTTAAAGGGAAAATATTCGATCGTTATCTAGAAGCTATAGGAGTTATTCCACAGAGGTACTACGGAAGTAAGAGAGTATTGATTAGGAAACACTTTCACGCGTGAAGTAGTTATCATACGCATACTTTC
>JAEUWR010000357.1:0-79202 GCA_018524895.1 Podaxis sp. C-F-101400 | reverse complement strand
ATGATCAAAAGAAATGCACGTGTAACTCAGTAATAATTGTGAAACTGTCATCTCTCAGTACTGAAACATGATTTATATTACACTTTCATATATTTCCTACATGTCTCACAGCCTCATGGCAATTATTTGAGGTACATAAGTAGTAATCTACGACGAGGAGAGGGCTCTGATAAGGTCACGTGACTGGCGTGCAATACTTTTGCTCGCTACTGTAGTTACATGAAAAGGCTAGCAGCTTTGGCGCCAATCGTTGCGCATCTACCGCAGTGTTCAGAGATCCAAACACCGCTCTCATTTGTTGGATTGTTCCTAGAGCCCCGCGGGTTCCTTCAAGGATCCCGTGAGTCGACGCAACTAGTTCCTCTGACAACTATCACACCTTCGACTTAGCGCTCTCTCCCATTGACACAATTCCTCACCCAATCCAATTGTAACTCAGTCTGCTAGAAATCGTGCCTCCTTTATTCGGTTGGATTGGCTCTCATGTCCGGGATGAACCCGCGTATTAATCTCGCTATTCTGAATTGTAAATCCTTGACTCTCGTGCGATGTGCGTTCGTCCATTGCACATCATCCTCACTCGTGGGATACCTTGGGACTAGAACAAAGACATTCCGGGTGAATAAGGCAACAAGTAACGCATCCTATGATATTCTGACCGCACGATTACTGTACAGTGGGTTACATACTCATGAGCGGTCAAAGCGACGAGTCAAGGAGCACACGTAGTATTCTGCGAAAGCGTCATAAGCATCACAAGAATCGTCAAAGCGTCGAAGGAGTGGAAGGAGAATCTGTATGCTGAGTCGATTAAAATATGAAAGTCAAAACGCTATCGAAGCACGTCAGTGTTCTCGCATGGCCTTGGGGCTACTCCCACGGCGCCCAGAATGTAGCGTTAGCTAGGCATTTCAGCGTTATAGAGTAAAAAGATACATGAAGCTTACAGGATAACACCACAAATTGGGATCTGAGGAGGTTATAGAAAGGGCGGTTATGAACTCCCATCTTAATCAAGGTACCAAGTAATTATTTGTCTTTATTGCGGCACGTATAGTACATATACGCAGGTTACAGAAAGAGTTCGGAGAAGCCGCAATAGCAGCGTTTAAAATATTCGTGGATCCTATATATACGGTAACAAAAACATCTCGGATTCAAAATAGTCATTGTCACCTGGCATCCAACCGCACTCCACCATCAAACATTGTTGGAGTGGATCTACACCCCAGATTGCACATGGAGAAGAAGGATTCTGCTCCTTGTGCGATCGCAGGCGGTCCTTCAAGGCCTCTTTTCCCCGAAATTTCCATGTCTGTCATCGCATGAATGGGTGTCATCATGTCAAGAACAGGTTAACTACTTACTTCTTCGATAGAAGCGTGTGGTGACATATCCACGAACCATTCTCCCATTACGCGATATATGCGGGGAGGGTAGTCGATACGATCAATGATCACACGATCCATGTCCAAGTCCGATAAACAAAGCGTATTGACGACATTCCTACGCTTCATTTCGGGGTGCGACTTGTGTATAGAAGGGCAGTGAGATGCCACGTGCAGGTTGTAGCAATAATACCGAATGACTTACACGTAGTTCAAATAACCACCTGAGAAAATAGACATAATGCCCCCCTTTCTCGGACGAACTGCAAAGATAGCCATGATACAACTTGCTAAAATCGATTTGCTGAACGATATCATAAAGCTCAGAAGTCTTCAGTGGGACGGGACGACGATTATAGGGTGTGCTGGGGGTTACAAAAGGACATTGCGAACAGGTACACATTTGTCCTTGGCGGCGGACAGGTACAAGCGTGCGCTGACAACAGCTGGATTCAGGAAAGATCTGGTGAGCCCACCAAAATGTGGCTTCTTCAAATAGGTTGAGGCTGATGCAGTGACTGTCGATGAGCTGCCATGATAAAGTGATATTGGAGACTTGGAAAGGTCCATCTGCTTCGATAGGGACGGATCGAGAGGTCTTGAGTCGGTCTAGGCCTTAGGAAAGGAATCACGCACCTATCTTTGCTTGTTGTAATATCCGAAAATAGCACCACCAGATGTCATCACTGGCTTGTTCGAGGTCAATCCAAAACTTCTGTGATCGAATGGAGTCACGAAGATAGTCCGTAAAGGAGGCATGGTAGACACGGAGAGGAGTAGAGACTGCCAATTCGGGTGATGGCACCCGAACAACCGAATGGAGCTTCTGGAGCGCACTGTATGCAACGTTTTGCTTGAGATTGAGAAGGTTGCATGTATGAATAAAGCTGAAGGGGGCGTCGTGCTCTCGCGGTTGTAACAAGACATGGCTGAGTATGCGTTTTGTTACACTGAGCACTGAGTCGGGAATGCGGCATAGAATCTGGGAGTAGAGTGTGTCTAGTGCAGCTAGAGGGTTCTCCATCATAGCGGTGGGTCCCAATCGTTCCAGCACAAGAAGGACAAGGTGGAGCTGACTAACTGGATCCGCAATGTCCTCGTCGTCAATAAATCGAATGACAGTAGCCGCGAAGACGAATAAACCAGATGCTGCACTTGTGAGTACCAAGATTTGACTTTCTGTGGGCCATTCGGATGTAGAAGGAACGGAATAGGGATAGTGTTGTCGAATATTCTCGAATTCTGCTCGCAAATAGCGTTCAACATCTCGACAAGCTTGCTCGGAGTCTACGGGGATATACTCCTTCATGTAGTCGGACCTGATATTCTCTGGAGAAAATGCGACCTGCAGATTGGATTCCGGGCGACTCGATATGACCCAGGCAAGTGGAACAGTGGGGTGTTTCCGAACGAAGGCGCCGATCAGCCCCACGATCTCACGTTGTGCCGCTTCACTTTGACATTCATCCAAACCATCGAGGAAGATGGAAAGAGTTTGGGGGGTTTTAGATTCTGCGCGGATTTCTCTAGAGGCGAAAGGCTCAACCATGAGCTTGTTAAATTGTTCCGCCGTCCCTCTCTCCAGGAGCAGAGGATCAACCTCCATTTGTTCGCAAATGAAATTCCGATAAGGCGGAAGCTTAACAGCGAACTGATAAGCTAATGTCGGTAGCAATTTCTTCAGGTTGTCACGACGGTTAGGTCGCGAGAAGAAGACTGCTGCGCCTAATGTCTTTGAGATGTTCTCTGATTCAGCGAGAGTCTGGACAATGGCGGATTTCCCCACACCAGCGGGACCATGAAGCCAGAGGATGTTCGTTTTTCGTTCTGGATCACGGAGCCATTCCAAGACTTTGTTTCGAAGGGCTAGACGTGTTTGAGGGTGGCAACGGGGTGGGGGGTCGCGTTCAGAGGAGTCGAGCTCTGCACCTGGGATGACGTGGTTTGCTAACCATTCCATAGCTGAGAACAAAATAGCTCAGAAACACTAGCAACGATGAGGGCGTAGTCCATTAGGTACCCTACCTTTTTTTTGTTTTTTATTCAGTGGCGCAGTTTCCTCAACCAGCGTCAAGTTATCGATAACAAAGTTGTGCGCGCCTGCGAAATGGCCTGCACAGTACGTGCGAAGGTCAATAAAGGTAGGTACGACTTCTGACTTTAAACCTACCAGTTGCTTGCGCTCGAGTAGACGTTGATGATTCTGGGGCTGGAACGATACTTCGTGTCTTGCTCTTGCTCCTCCGTAAGCGTTGTCGCTTCCGCCCCCTCTCACCGGTGGTATTCGTGTCCGATGCATCCTCTCTTTCGGCGATGAGTTTTCGCTTATCGTGAGCACTTCTTCGAGGTCCCGGCGAGGACATTTTTGATTTATGGGACGAATTTACGACAGACACAGGAGCTGGGGGGGCGTAGGAGAGGGCTGTTGTGAGATTTTGCGCACGTCCAGGTTAAGTTGTTGGTAGTGGCTGTACGTCAACCAGCTTGAGGGCAGTGCATGAGACTTTTCATTACTATTGACGCACCTCGGTTCGGATGGCACCTCGGTTCGGATGGTCACCTCAGTCACGTCTTTCCCACAAGCCCCGACGCGGCATTCCTCGGCTAGAGTGACAGAGGGTGACGTTGACCCCGCTCGACGCCCTCTCCAACCGCCTCATATTTCAGTACAGTAATGCACGCACATTAGATTGGTTATTTATTAGCCATTTATTATGAATTTGTGGAGAATTTACATAGAGTGTAGAGCAACATACAAATGTTCGTCCGAACCGGGGTGCCATCCGAACCGGGGTGCGTCAATAGTACACGGGTTTTGGTGACACGCCTCGCGTTGCACACACCACCACTGGCACCCTTCTTAAGCCTTCTATCCTCATTCGCTACCTCTATTTTGTATTACCTCCCTTCCTACCCATTTCCTCTCCGCAGATAACAATCCTCAATGTCCTTCTGTGCCTCCTCGCCCGAAAAGAAAACCGCAACAACCTTCCCTTACCAATGTCACCACCTCCTTACACAAACATACCGCTGCTATGCCGGCCCTTTAATAATACCCCGCTGCTACGCCAGCCTCTCAATAATACACCGTTGTCACGCCAGCCTCTCAATAATACACTGCCATTACGCCGGCATCAATTCAGCTGCTACATCAGCATCAATCTACCTCCCAACAGTATATTGATTTCCTTCACCCCTACTCGTCGCCAACGCTCCCCATGACCTAATCAGGACTATAGACCGTTGGTCCTCTGGTTCCTTCCTTCATCACTGGAGGTCCATAGACAAATTATTCCTGCCAGCAACATCCATATTTGAGAGCTATTAAACTCAATACGACACATGACCAACACTCACCACCGCCATTGTGAGTGAGCTCTCCACGTTGGAACGCCTCGGCTGGGCGGTGCCTCATGTCCTTCTGGTGACCCAACGCGTTCCTACTTCGACCTCACCGTCTGGGGTCTCTGGGCACCTACACCGATAGACTCCCACACCCAACTCGCAGTGTTGGATCCTTTTCCCCTATACTAATACACCTTTTCTAGTGTCATGGACAAGGTTTGGCCTTCGCAAGCTAGAGTATACTTATTGATATTGTGTTTAGTTGCCATGTCCCAACACATGATTCATATTCTTCGAAGCTGGAATTTTCTAATTTTTTGGCTTAATCGAGGAGGATATATAGGTTGATTTGCCTTATATATTCTGGATCACGGCCCGGAGACTCGCATTTTTTCTTCCCGGGTTATTTAATTCTCCTCGATATAACCCTCTTTCCACTATCCACGCTAAACAAAAAAGAACTCAAGAACGGCGTTACAGTGGGCCACAGCTGCGCCCACCGAACCCACAACAAGACTGCTTTACTTCTGGTATGAACACCTCATATGCACCCTACGCAGACCGGTCACATAGGTAAAATTAATGACTGGAGCCATTAACCTCGCAACTCTGAACATGTACACCTCCGACTTCCGTGCGACGTGCGTCTTTTCATGCACAATATCCTCGTTCGTACAATAGCTTGGAGATTAGAATAGAAACAAAACACATGACCGGCTACACTAGGTATTTGATGTGATAGTATACTATACAAAGATTTCATTGATACGTAAAAGCAAGGTAAAAAGAACGAAAATGAAGTCTGTCGTGCCCGGACGTGTCAGAGTCCGGGAATTTCTGAGGCGACACTCTATTCAGACAGGTTATACGACTATTGTGATTGCGTCTTGTGTTGCGCGAGGTTTGAAGGCGTATGAGTGTTCTGGTAGTTCGATCTGATGAAAACCTGCTCAGAGAGGGGAAAAGGAAGCTTGCTGGGTTTGCAACTGACCTCTGATGACGCCCACTGTTGTGGTCTGCAGATATGAAGCACCTAAGGAGATCCACTAAGAATTTGGAAGGAGGTGACTACGTCTGGGTTTGCTCACTGGACTGGAAGCCGTGTTCGTCACTGTACCTCCTGACGCAGAGATGGCGTACGAGGGAGTCAGGGCTGCGGGTTTTAGTTCTTCTGAGACCATATCCCGGGCGTTCAGACTAAAAGCCGGATGAGGAAGTGATGCTTAGGTGGGATTTCGGTGGTATGAACGGACCATGCGAGAAGTGAGTTGGCGTATACTGAAAATTACAGACGCTCAGAATTCTGACGTAGATGAAAGATAGTGTTAGACTTACAGTTTCCGACGATCTCAAAAATAGTGAGTTGATAAAAGTTGAGTGACGGCCATGAAATATTTGCCTATATTAGACAGCACTAAGGACTCCAATTGATATATCGAGCAACACAAGATGACTTACAAGGACAAGAACCACAACGTCCGTTAGACTATAGGACTCATGTGTTAATGACCGGTGAACGGCCTCACAATTGCCGAGCCTACCTTGTGAGTAAACCCAGATTGACGGCGTAGAATATCAGCTTCCTGAGAAGGTGGTTGGTCCTGCAAGTGATGTAATGATGTGAGTGATGAGCATTCATTGCGTTAAAACAATAGAACACTCGGTAGCAAACACGAACCGTGGAAACTGAGTTCTGTTCGCTCTAAAAAACTTCACCAGAGCGCCTGTGATCAACCAGTCGGCGCCGATGGCACAGCCCAAAGCGGCGGTTGCAAAACGCTATTCCGGAACGCACATCAGAATGTTATTCCAGGCTAGTAGAAAAAAGGATGTCTCTGACCCACCTGAGGAGTTCCTTGGAGGATTTTATAGTAATCTGTTTCTAACGTGCTTCGTACGGATCAACCATGAGACCGTTAATCAATTGTCGTCGAGTGAAGGTGCTCACGCGGTCACATAGGCAGCTAGATGTCGACATTTTGGTTAGAAACGTTCTGACGGTAGTGGGAACGATGTATGTTTAGGCATACCAGTTCCCATTGCGAAGTCCCCGAGTGCGAAGAGCGCCTGTAAGAAGTTCCCATCAGTTTCTGATTGTTGGTGCATAGCATAACATTTCGAATTGATGCTTACAATGATGCCGCATAATAGCTTTGCACGGCCATAGGTGGCTGGTGGCACGTCCATTAGGAACGTCATTTTGACGTAGAGAGGTGGCTTACTTCGCCAGACCTTGTGAATGAAGAAACCATGAACGACGAGCTCGATCACGTTCTAACCGGGTAAGTCGTAAGTGCCGGTGGGAAGGGGGCAGTGATGATCAGCGGTGCTTACAGTCAGCATGATCATGAGCTTCATACTCCTGTAATACTCTTAAGAACCTTTTCTGATAAGCTCTCATATATCCATGGACATACCAAATCGGTTCTAGCAGTGCGGAGAAGCTCCCCCAATGTTCCACGGCGTAGTAGTACCCTCCGTGGACTGAAATTGCTGACCGAAGAATTTCGATGGTCCTGCGCTGTTGTTAATTCTTTTGAGAGGATGATTGGGGGTTGATTTTACCAGATGAAGGCAACCTGGGGACAATCCATCAGACGGGAGCACAGCAAAAAGCAACGTAGACCGACCAGTATTTTGAAGTAGGTAGAATCTTGAGGGTATTTCTGAAAGTAGAGCCATGACTGTAGGGTGGTCACCCCTGTCAGCCTAATCCCAGAGCTTTAGTGTACTCTTGTCTGCGATTATTTCAGAAACAATTACCCAACGGAAGCTATGGCGCCGAGGAAAAAGGACCCGACAGTAGGTCCAAGGTCAATGAGAGGTGTTAGTGACGGAGAGATAACTGGTGCCATTGAGGGTTGCCAATCAGATCCCATAGGAGCAGCTTAGATTTTTCTTATATGCCCGGGAAGGGGTCGCCAGCGTCATAAATAGCATGAGATCGGAACTCTGTTCACCTGGGAGGCCGGGGAGGCTATTAGATTGCGAGATCACCAAGCTGTTGGTAGCCATGCTTCAAGCTTCAGGGAACTTTAATTGGCACAAAGGCCCCATAAAGATAGCTGTGGGTGACGGCAGCTCGTTGAATCTATCATCATCGTCGTATACTTGGGTCGGTTGTCGATGTGACAAGTCGATGGGCCATCTTATCTTATCTGTTAGGACGTGGGTCCACGTGTTCGGTTATGATCGTGACAGACTACGATATGTCTGATGAAATAGCCTTATTCTGCACCTCTGCCAGCCTCTATCATCAAGTCCTACCTTCTAAGGATGCAGGACAGTGTCAGCTCGAGTGCATCCACTTTCACCATCCACAGTCATTTCGTGGACCAGCCAACTGAGCAGTTAGCGGCACCAGCATCTATTTCGGCTGCGAACTCACCGCCTTCGAGTGCATTGCCTTCACCCCCGGACAGTCCATCGTCTGATTCAGTCTCATCATTCCCATCTGTTTCCTCTTCGTTCTTCTTTAGCTCGGCGGCTGCCAGTCCACCGCACTCTAACCCCCACTCGGATCACCTACGTGAGCTTACCGAGGGCCTCATCATCCCGTCTCTCACCCTTCCTTCCGCGCTTCGGCGTCCCACTGCTTACGGGCGGACGATTGGGGACCTACGACTCCTGGTGCTTGGGAACCAAGGTGCCGGGAAGAGTTTCCTCGCTGGCCTTCTGCTGGAGGATAACGAGGCGGTAGTAGAAGTTGGCAACTGGGAAGACGCAGAGTTTGGCAAAGTCTTGTATGCTTCCACGGATTGGATCGAGCATAGAGATGCTCACGGACTCGAGAAATACGAGCCTACTCGAAACATCGAGATCCTCGAACTCCCCGGGTACGATCACACAAGTGATGTACGTGCAATGCCTAGTCCCGACTTCATGAGGTTGTGCTAATCCGTTTATCCGCTACAGGGAACTGAGCTCATCAATAACATTCAGTCAATCATTCATTCTCCTTTCCATGCGCTTTCCGACGCTCTTCGTCCCGAGTGTCCACCATCTTCCATTGTTGCTAATCTCCTTTCGTCGTCTTCGACTCCACTGCTTACCGCCATGATATTCCTCCTGCCTTCTGGTGGGTGCGCTCACCACTGGTGATGTTATTATTAACTGACCATACTCCACAGCTCCCACCGCTCTTGATCGGTTGTTGATCAATGAACTTGGCAGCCAAATCCCTTTGATTGTCCTTCCCCGCCTACACTCACATCCCCAGAATTCCTCACTTGTCGACAAACTCTCATCCTTCCGACCATCAACAGCTGTCGCTCTCCGCTCAGGGCTCTTCAACTCCCCAGAAACCTTGTCACTACTGCGCAGCGAAGCAGCAGACCGCTATCTCAAATGGCGCGAAGTCGAACGCGCAGTCTGTCATATCCAGCCCCTGTCACGCTACGCACGACCAAGCACTTCAGCCCCGCGATGGGACAAAGCCAAGTGGGAATCAGAATACCTCGCTTCTTTTTCCCATGATGTCGCGAAGCGTGCCCGAAATGCGACTATCACTCAGCGACAGGCAGCACAACTCAGCTTGAAAAAAATGGACGACGGCGATGGTGACGACCTCCTACCACGAGATTCGTGTGTGCCGCTGGACCCTTTGCATTTACCGTCCCTGTTCTTGTTTTCGATATCCCTGCTTAACCCCCTTCGTGTGCGCCTGCGCAAGTCTATTACTGAATTCTTTGAATCACTCGGCTCGGAGCGGAATGTCAAGATTGCCCTTTTGGGTGGATTCTGTGTTGGATTGGGGATTGGACTCATGGCAAAAACGTGATCTCATGACCTGCACCCCCTTGGCCGATTTCCCATTCGTTCCAACGCCGGTTGTATTTGATGCATTGACTTTTGTCCTTCTGACTTCCATGATGCCCCCAAAGTATCTGTGCTATCACATCTTCCTCCCGCATCCATTGATATATCACTATCGCGAACTCATTTGTACTTTTACGCTGTATTGTATCATACTGCCAAGACATCCGCTGATTTATGCGAGATATGATTCACAGGGTCCTATCAAACTATGTACATCACATCCCCATCATATAGTGTTGGGGATGCTTGAGCATAGACAACAGAATATACCAGAACCGGTAAAAAGAACCTAAATATCTCCGTTGAGAATGTCGTCTTTCTTTCCCAGATAGAAGACGGGGATTTGATCCAAGGGCGCGTCAACTGTGATAAGCTTGCCCCCCTTTCCAAAGTCGCGATCCGTCCACCTGAGAATGTTTAAAAATGACCGGCGAATATTAGATAGAGGGACCACTCACCAATGTTTCCACGTTATCCCAGTCTGAGCATCGTTCAACTTGGGCAGGTAAACGTCGCGCGTCGTCGCACCGAGCTCTCCAACAGGTGCGACGAGAAGGCGAGGTCCTGGATGAATCCACATACGAAATCAACGACAAAACAACAACCAGTGGATGAAGCTATGTCACGAACCAAACATGAACTGGTGGATAATAGCTGGATCGTTATTTTGAGTGCCATTCTTGACGAAATCATCCGAGTTCATAAAATCGAAATAAAGCGGTCGCATGATGGCCCTTCCCGTCTTTTGCAACATTTGGAATAGTCTTCGGACGTATGGAACGAGTTGATAGCGGAGTGCGATGTACTAGGGGGGAATGTGTGAGCATGGTAGGATGTGGTTTAAGGAGAGTGTAGAACCTTCTTGAGAATAATAAAGTTTTCCTCTCCATACGACCACGGCTAGATTGTGCTTGTCAGAGAAACGCGGAGGTGTTTCTGCAAGCATGCTCACTTCGTTCGGACAGGGGTTAGCGTGCGGAAGGGTGGACATTCGTGGAATGTTACAGGACCGCGTTCTGAGAGTCCAGGCGTAAGGGTGGTCCTCTTTGGTGGTCGGAGGTTAGTAGGGCTTACCCATGGACACGAGTCTGTTCGTTGAATCCCAGCAAACGATCAACGTTGCTATACAGCGCAGATTACAGACCAAGACTCACGAATGGGAGGAAGACGCCCATGGAGAACCATCTAACGAAGAGTTCCTTTCCCTGTATTGCAAGTCAGATCATTAAAATTGCATTGTCAACGACGCACTCACCTCATCGGTATCAATATCCAGTCCGGCGAACCCACCAATATCAAGTGTCCAGGCAGAGATGCCAGAGGCAGCAACGGATACCCCAGCCGTGATTTGTTGCAATAACACGTCGAACCTCGAATCCGTATCACCACTCCATAAGTACGAGCAGAACCGCTGTCCTCCGACGAAAGTGCTTCGGGTGAGCGACATAAACTGACACGAAGTCTTTGAGGAATCCGTTCCGGTGAGATTGTGGAAGCCTTCTTCGATAGCTTGTTGATGCAGCCATGGGTACATTTTTCCTGTCCCTTCTTGTGACCCGAGGAAGTATTCTGCGAAAGCTCGCGAATAAGGAATCGAGGAGATGGTCTGGCCATTGTTCTCAAATGGTTCGCCGAGCGTTCCTCCTGTGAAGGCGGAGCGTCAGAGCATTGTGTATATCAGGGGAATAAGGAGCGAACCATCTGCTTGGTCGATCCAGAAGTTGTGAATCCCCTTGGAGAAGTAACTGTCGTTCAACCGTTTCCCTGCATCACCCGTTCGATCATTGATTAATTCGCATCATTTTATGAAAGACATACATAGGAACTCTCTTGCAGCAGGATTCGTGGAGTCAACTGAGATATGTCAGCGGAGGATGTTGTGCTAAAAATATATCCGATGGACGGACCTAGCCTCGTGTAGACACCCTCAAAGGAGTCCTGTACACCAGATCCATCTCTCGTAATTGCCAATAAACCTTCCTGTTGCAGAGCAAGGTAGTTTTCTGACAAGTCTTCCACGCTCGGCCATAACGAGACCATAAGCTCAGCTCCGGTGAGTCGTTTCACCTCTGCTGCCATCCCAGCGGGGTCGGGCCAAACACCAGAATTGAAGGACCTTGAGCCACAGTTAAGCGACGCGGTGAAAAAAAAAACGGCGATGAACCTCACCAGTCTCCTTGGAATCTCCACGCGAAGAAATCTAAAAAAACTCGTTAGACGACCGGTGATGTGGGAGAGGTGGCCATACCAATGACGATGAGTGAGACCGGAACTTTTTCGTCATGGAACCTTTGGGCTAGATCCGTAATTTGCGTTTGATTGTAGTATCTGAGTTTGGATTGTTGATAACCCAGACTAAAATCAGGAGGGGTGGGCTGACGGCCTATGCTTAGAATGAGCTGAAATGATTTCTGATGATACATTGATACTATACCTGTTACGCCTGTGAACTGTTGCTGTAAAGCATCATAATCTCCTGGAGAAGCCGTGGTGCTGTCATTCACAAGAGAGAGTCGGTTATCCAATCATGGTTAAAGCTCGCGACTCACATATAATAGTCCACAACAGTCGCTTCATCTGCAACAAAACGCGTTCGGAGGCGATCAAATTCTGAGAAAGGTCAGGTCAAACGCTAGAGCAATGCTCACTAAGTATATGATATCTCACCGATGCGGCCTTGGCCTGGGTAATTGAAAAACATCAAGTAACCCTGACCTTGTTCAGGAGGCAAGTAGACATTCAGTAAGTTCGGAGTCATACCTTGTTCGACATCCATACCGGTAATGTTACGTGCGAGTTGTAGTTGATGAGGTCAACTACTTGTCCTTTCTTGTTAACGGAATGATCTTTGCAACAGGCTTGCTGGCCCGCGCCAGTGAAGATTTCATCCGGGTCCGCGGAAAACCCGAACTGAGCCTGGAACGCTTGACCTCGTATATCTTGGACGTAGTATCGGGACGGTAAGACTTTTGTATCAGTGAATTCGCCAGCAAGGAGCGCCAGGGTTCCGTTGGGCTCAACCCGGAAGAAAGAGGTGACACCCAGAGAAACTTGCGCTACGAGGTTGCCATTACGAATGGTAGCGTTCCCTCTGAAGGGAATCGTAAGCGAATGCTCGAGACCACGAGAGCTGGGTCCTTCGAGGGGAGGGTCGAGAAAAGCAGATGGCTCGCGACCAGTTGGATCGCGGAGGAGACTTGCACGGACGCGAAAACCGTGGTTGCCGAAGGGCTTTTGCCTTCAGTAAACATCGGAGAAAGATCTTTAGATGGATCACCTGTATATAAACGCGCTCGAAGCCATTCTGTAGCTTGATACCAGTCGCATTCGGATTGAAGTAATCAGTGGCAATGGTCAAAGAGATGGGAAGCGCTAAGCCGCGCAGAAGGAGATTTTGGAGAAGCATGGTGCAATGTTGTGGGAGAACGAACAGTCCAACATTTTAAACAGTGAATCCTAACCGCCGGTCCGCGCAGAGAAAAGAAGCTGAATACGCGAAGACAGGTGCATGTGACGATGAAGAGGAATGAGCTTCTTATTGTTGAATGTCATTGCAGGATTTTCCACTTTCATGGTCTGATGTGGTATGCTTGCCGATTGTTGTTTCTATTGCAATCGGTATCGAGTTGAGATCCTTGGGGATAGAACTGAATACATTAACACTAAGTGCCATTACATACCGTACTGATGTTTGTCCCTGGAGGCTTTATCAAACAAACGCCTCTGGATTGGCCACAACGATCATCAACCTCGACGTAATTAATGTCGCTGGAACATTTATTTTCCACCTCAGTACTCTCTCTTTCTGTACCAGACACATCTGTCGAATTTCCCCCTTCAGATCCTCCAGACGAATGGCTGCGACGTCTTGCCTCCAACGCACAAGAACGAAGACAGGCTTTCTTCGGTGCGCCCTTCCTCTTGTTGCCCTGGCGCCACATTGACCAACAACAGATGAGCAGCTGCAATCGCTGCTGACGCTAAGGGTTGGACATCCAACGCCGGATGAACCAGTGGATCCCTATAAACCTCCGCCAGCTCTGATATCCTTTCTGGCCCACGTCCAAATCTCCCTCGAGGCCAGTTATATCTCATCCACCCCTGCGTCTATGGAAACACCACAAACCGCCCGGCTTTCAGCTCCGCCACGAACGGCTTCGCTTGGCCTCAAGCCCTCTGCTCGAGCAGGAACGCACCACCCATCAATACTTCCACCCAACACCCCTAATCCTACTCCTGCCACCGCCGATCACGACAGAAAGTATGTTGCTGCGCAAGGGACATTGCTTTTCACCAACATCTGGGGACAAAATCCCTCAGACGACTCTCATGAAGAATTCGCGCTTGTTTGGTCCGAGCAAGAGAAGCATTGGGTTGCTGTCTACCGTTTAGCCCTCACTGTCTGTACGCTGATACATATTTTCGTTGTGTGACGGTACTCACTCTCGTTCCCAGCATTCCTCCGTCTAAGCTTCACGGACCCCCTCCTCTGCCTCACTATATCGGCTACTTTGCGCGAAAAGCCCGTCACAACATCTTCAGCTCAACATCCCTTTATACGGTTCCTGAAATCCTTTGACGGCGTTACAATTCCAGAGTCGCCAACATTAACTGACAAGACGCAGGCGCAACAGCAAGAGGATACTTTGGAAGGTTTTGAGGAAGTCAACCTTCTCGAGGGTCTACTCGCTGGTGCGTAGCTATAAACCATGTGCCTTTGCATTTGCCTGACTTGATGTAGGACCCACCTTCTCCAGAATGGGACCTTCCGAAATCAACCTTCCTTCCACTAGACTTGGGACAGTCTCTCGGCAAAAAATGTTCTCGCTGCCCCCCGTCAATCTCCCAACGCCGACCGCTCCTTCTCCCTCTCCCTTGACAACCACACGGGGCAAAGTACACCCGACACTACGCAAATCTTTTCGAAAAACCCTCCAAACGGTTTCGGGATTCCGTGTCCGCATGAGGACTGTTTTCGTACCCAGTGTCGTCCTCAATGCATCGCAGGAGGAGCACGACAAAATGACTGCGGGGAATGAGGAGCGGACCGTCGTACTATGCGTTGAAATCGAGAACTCGGGAGAGTCTGGGCAAGGTATAGGCTTCGAGGTCGAAAAGGTCGATGTGTCTATTGGTGGAGACGAGGCCAAAGCCACCTTGATCACTTGGGGCAGCGAAGGCTTTACGGGTGAAAAGGCTGTATTCCCATTGAAAATTGCACAATGGGCACAGTACAACCTGTTGTATGCGGTCACCTTCCTTCGATCACCTCAGGAACTTGATGCATTTTCCTTCGCTCGTACAACAAGCAATCATACCCATACCGACCTCCAACGAGCAGTTTCCATAAATATTCACGGAAAGCCCTACGCACAGGCACAAGATTCAGTATTATATCCAACACAGACGTTCTCATCCAAGTGGAATTGTGTTCTCGACTTGTCCACCCAACAACCCCAGGACTTGCATAATCTAGACCCAACCGATCCATCCAGCGCACACCCAAGCGTACTCCCTGAACCTCCGTCTCCTTTCCCAGTATTTGGGTTTCAGACTTCAAAACCAAGTCCAACATCCGGGTTGACGGTTGATGGCGGCAAATCTCAGTTGCTGGCTGGTCGTGTCCTCAAATCATCAACTCCAAGACTTTCTTCCATCCCAATGAGCGCCAACCCAGCAAGGACATCAACTCCCCCACATGGACTCCCCAGCCAGTATGTTCGTTCACCCACAACGTATAGTGCTCCACCTGTACCACCCGAGCACGATCGTCAACATTATGGATTACGCTCCGCGACCCAAACCCCTCCACCCTTTGACTCACCTATGACACCAGCATATCCTGCCTTCCCATCTAAATCTACTGTACCGCCTACACCCATGTTCCAAGCTCCAGTGGTATCCCAAACTTCGGTTGGGGTTGTTGGTCCCAGTTTGGAGGCTCGACGGGGAAGAGGTTCACTTATGGAGCCACCCGCACCTGTTCCGTATCACCATCAAGATGCAGGAACATTTGCGCATGAGCAAAAAATGCACAACCGGGCATATGAAACATCTGATGGCGGTGATACCGTTGTCATTTCTGTCGGTCTGGCGAATGTCATTCAGAGTGGTGGAGTTGGTTCGAAGGAGCGAGAGGAGGAGGAAGCTCCTACTGAGCTTGGACCCGGGAGGATATATCCTCTCGATACGTTTACTTTGGACATTTTTGTGTTCAATAAGTCGGATCGAACGAGGCGGTTTGAAATTAGCTGTTTGGAGCGAAAGAGAAGGAGAAGGGGAGGGGATGACAGTGGTATTTTGGACGGAAGTGGTGCAGTAGGACGGAAGATGGGATACCCGGGTATAATGCCTATGGAGGGACGAGTACGAATAGGGTGAGTCTCTCGCCGACTTTCGCGGCGCTTCTAGACGCTAAAAGGCTATCTCTAGACCACTATTACCATCTGCATGCCAATCCGTTCGGATGGAATTCCTCGCGGTGTCGCCTGGCGTACACTCCATCGAAGCCCTGACCTTGACAGACATCGAATCCGGATACTCGATTAATCTTAGGTATGTGTGGAATCACATTCATTTCCAAGATTTTGAGTTCGCAGGAATACTTATCCGCTCCACTCTTCGACGACTAGATCTGTTATGGATGTTGTGGTGCATAAACCCGATGATTGAGGCGATATGTCGTTAGGGCTCCGGTTACGGTTGTTCCAATTGAGCATGTTGGGAGAATTCACGTAGGGACTTACGAGAGCATAATTGGCACCTTCCTTTTCACGACTCCTCTGCATGCTTGTAGCTTCCCGAAGAACTCTGGCCCGTACTATGATAAGCACTGACCCAGGAGCAGAACGACCCAGTATTCAAAAAGATTTGGGATCGCCTGGCCCTGGGAGTCTTACACAAACCGATTTGACGACCGGAGATCAGGATGCACGACCCTACATAAGACGTTTGAAATTTGACCAAAATTTTGATTTAATCCAGCGCTAGTGCTTATCTGCGTGAACCCTGATCACTCCAACGACCACACCGGTATTTGGAATGACTTGGGAATGACTTGAGCTCTCGATGTGTGAACTGGACTGGATGCAGTGCTCGAGAATAGAGCACGTTTCCCAAAGCTTTGGCCAATTTTAATAGTTACGAATGTCTCTTGGGAGGCATATGTGCATATGCAGCGTATGCTCGAGTCAGGATCACGGGTATGCTTCAGGGATCTGTCTTCCACGAAGAAGTCATATGATACCCGAACCGCATGCCTGGAAAGAGTTTCCACACCTTTCCATAACTTGATGTCTAGATGTCTCATGCTGATGCACAATTTGCAACTGCGAGATTGGACGTGGGTTGGGGAACGAAAATAAATAGTTATATCAAAGCAAAACGAAGTACAACAGCAAAAAGCCACGTCCATTACTTCTCTGACCGTGAATAGTCAACTAGTCCCAATGAGGAAACGATAAAGAATCATAAAGAAATATAAAAAAAGGGTAAAGCGAAATGCAAAGGGTAAAGCCGTAGTGTGGTAATATCAAAAGGTTCGGAAAGGGAACAATTGCGATTGCGTGATGGCGGCATGGCAAGGCGTGCGTGGCGGAGGTCATCATTTTCGTTCTTTTCGGGGATTTCTTTCAATAGTTCGTGCGAATTGAGGTTGCGCAAGTTGAGGAGGATGGCGATGTGGTATTGGGAGTAGAAAGGATATGCATGTCTACATAGCTATACCATAGAGGCAGGTCGACGGGTGTACTGCATCTGTGACCCAGTCCTTAAGGTTCGGGGTGGAGGTCGCTGCGTCGGTTTCCGGAAAGTCTGGAAGAATGGAGGCTTCAGGGGGTGTGGGAAACGATGGAATGAGATAGCGCGTACATGTCTCGACATGATCATCTTAGCCATGGACACGGGAACGTCTGTTTGGTACATTGCAGGCACTGAAGGTAAGGGTATGGTTAGCAAAAGGGGGAGGCGGGCATAGAGGCCGACCACAAGACATACAAGGTTGCTCGAAAGCGGGACCACTTCTCCGACCTGGCTGCCAGGGCTGGGAGGCAGGTGGTTGTGGTGCGGCAAACCCTACTCCTCTACCTTTCATGTCGTTCTCGTTGACCTTGAGTGATACCGGCAGTGTGGGTAGGTTGTCCCATGTGAAGAAACCCAAGCCCCACGACGACGATGGGGACGACGACTGTTGCTCTACATTCTTTGACTGCTCCTGTACTAGTGCCTGTTTCTCCGGCGAAGACGATGTCCGTGACCGTAGAAAGAGCAATGCTGCTCTTATGACGGCGAGGAGGAGGATGGAAACAAGAAGAGATAAGAGAATTGAAGTATGGCTTGATAGGGGAAAGGAGACATTGGATATATGGAGTCTGCTGGACAACCGAATGAACATGGTGAAGGCCGGGAAGCTCAACAGGAGAGGGTTGAGTGGAACGGGGGCAACGACGACGACGAGAGCACAGACGTGGTCAGCGAAACCAAATGCAGCAACGGCCAGAACAGCCTTTAAGACACCGGCAACAGCCGAAATGTTACACCTGGCGACCCTCACTTTCCCACGTGGGCACGATTCGCTCCATTGGACCATAGCCAATCCTTCCATTCATTTCCTCCGTCCACCTTGGTCCACCCGCAAATATCTCTCTCTCCTCCGTGAACTTCTTGCCGATGCTCTGTGCATTGACATCCCTCTGACTCTGGTCTTACTTCCCTTCTCTCCCACCAATGAACCCCCTCTCCTTTTCCAGCGCATCATTGTTACAGATGAAAAGCATCGTCATGGTACCATTCACATACACAAAACAATCATTGAACGCTGAACGATGATCAAGTGACCAATATAATAGTGGCAAGCTGCAGCAAGACAACGACCAGATGACCTTGAGATAATTACTTCGTTACTTCCGTCTCCGATATTTACCCTTGTAATAAACCTATTGTTATCCCGTTCCCTTCGTCTGCACTTCCGCACGACGTCAGCGCATTGATTAAAGACCAATGAGCGATGCTGCTATGATTAGCTAAAAGGCACTCATGGCAGGAGCCCCGTAGGTGTACCCGCGTATGAGTCAGACTCCCCGCTAAGGACTACGTAAACACCTAGCCTGCGACTGCATTGCAAGCGCAATCTTATCGGAATCACCTCTGGATAATAAGAATCTGTCTTGCCTTCTTACATATAACTTTATAAAAAGAGGCAGGACAGTCCATCAATCATGCCAAAGATTCGCTGGAAGCAGGATTTGAACCTACGCGGTGAAACACCAAGTGATAATGTCTTCAAGCGCTATGCTAGGCGCCCATTCAAATCACTCGCCTTAACGACTCGGCCATTCCAGCGCGTTGAGCACTTCTGCCACGGCCCATTGGGTTGTCACATCGACAAATATAGTCTTTGATCCGCTAGTTGATGGGCTGCAAGTGTCCTGGCTGGAAATGTAATCTTCAGTTCTTGCCTTTCCCTTTCCCAACCTGTCCCTAGCCTCAGTTTCTCCATTCTGGACAATTAGGGGCCAATCGCGCCTCCTGAATATGTGTTGGCAATAGCCTCAGAGACCATTCAAGGGGTCATACTCACCCATGTCCCAGACCCTTAACGTCTTCGCAGGAGGAGCCTCCTGATCTAAAACTTCCCTACTGTCTCCTTTTCGTCATTGTCAGTGAGGCTTGCCGGCATCTTACAGATCCAGAAAATCTGCTATATGACAGCTCACATGCGGGCGCTCAAGACACTTGTTCTTCATTTCCGAGCATCGGCCAGTGAGGTGATTCATTGTGCGTCCATCGACGTACATAGCACGACTTCCACGGCACTATAACACCAACTTTAAGCACCCATTCAAACTCGTCTAGAGTCACCCGTTCTGCCACTACGATGAAGGCTGCAAGACTGTACGGTCCTCGAGACATCCGCGTGGAGGAAATCGAGGAGCCCGAGCCAGGTCCTCGGGAACTCAAGATCAAAGCACGTAAGATCCCTTGATCCTTGGAATATTGTTTTCACACCCTATCTTCATATGCGTTGCAGGTTGCGTGGTAAGGTCATTCAATATTGGAGGAGAACATGAATTTTTCTGATCATACCTGCACGAACCACTTCGTAGGAATGCTCGTAAGTGACGGACTTTCAAACCATGGGACTTTCATTGGACTGCCTTTTCAGTGAGCACAAACGACCTTCAAACATTCCTGTCGCCGAACATTCGATTCAAAGCGTGGCCAACGCCACTGGGACACGAGTTCGTACCTCCAACTACCGTCGTTTTCGGAGTGAAACCTCTCACCACGTGTCCAGGTTTTCCGGTACAGTTGCGGCGTTGGGAAGAGGAATCGATTCGACTGAATGGCAAATGGGAATGAACGTCGTGGTGTACGTGAGACTTAATTTATTTGTTCATCGTTCGTCTAGCGAGAAAATGGTAGAGATCCACTGGTATCATGCATGATTACAACGAAGTGTAATGCTTGTGCATCTGGCCATCGAAATAGGTGCCCCAAGGTCAACTTCATTGTACGTATTGATATTCTCGCAGCATTTCAGAGGTCATAACAGAACTACCAACACGACAGGGCAAGTCCGCCGATCGGAAAGGCGGTGGTCTTGCGGAGTATGTGACCATCGACGTCCAACACGTATACAAGATCCCAGATACCATTTCCTGTAAGTCAGATCAGTCCTCGAATCGTTTCCGCGATGACACAGTCCCGGCAGTGGAGGTGGCTGCCTGCATCGAACCCATTGCCGTTGCATGGCATGCAGTGAAACGCGCAAACTTCAACGAAGGCGATACAGCAGTCATTCTTGGTGGAGGTCCTGTGAGTGCACGACACACTGGCGGGCAGAGCAAAAAAAACTAAGGAGCTCCCTAGACGGCAATGTTCATTCTTCGCGTGCTGCGGTAGGCTCTAGCCGGTTGCACAATCCATCCGACTAACTCTATGACTCTAGATCGATCGCCCCGAAATCCTTTATCCTCATATCGGAAGCTTCTGCCACCCGTCGAATGCTCGCGCTCAAGCATGGCGCGTCCGATGTGCTAGACCCTTTACATACTCACTTCGGCGTTACTGGCGTGGTATACAAGGCCACAGCGGGATTTGGCGTTCATGTGGTCTTCGATACCATCGGAGCACAATCAACGATTGACGCAGCTTTGCTGTGCTTGAGAACTGGAGGGACACTCGTTAATATGGCAATGTGGAATCGGAATGCGACGATGAACATGAATTTTTTGTTCAAGGAAATCATGGTTACAGGTGAGTTTCGGTGAACCTAAATACAAGTACCGGTCGAATGAAACTCTGGATAGGTGCCACAGCGCATGGAAATGTCTACCCAGAGGTCATTGAAGTAGTTGCTCGGGGAGAGATACAAGGAATCGAAGAGTTGATCACCGACAAGATACAAATTGAAGACGTTTTGAAGAAGGGATTCCTTCGACTACTTAACCATGGAGAAGAGCACAGTGAGTGTCTCACTGTCGACTTCAGTGGGGTCACCTGTCTCATTTCGCGGCAGTCAAAATCCTTGTCCGACCATTTGAGCCACCCAAAATCGAAGAAATCATTCAAGAAGACGCAGCAGAGAGCCCAGTAACCAAGGACGAGCAGGAACAACAGGTGTCTGAAGAAGGTAAAACCGCGCCCGATAATCAAGAAATGACCAATCCAAGCGAGGATCTGGCACCAACAGCTGGCCAAAGAGGCGGCACTACCAACGCTCAAGCTTTTGCCAGGGGGAAGATTGATAGAGAGGAGATACCCCTTGCCAAATCAAGGTTTATAGAAGTTATAGAATAGCGCGCATAGATATTGAGTGGCCCTAGATGGATGAATGCTCCCTTGGTTTGATGTCGTGAACAGGAAGTACAGACTTGAAGAGATGAAAACATTTTTGACTTCTTGCATCACAAGTGGTCTGATGACCTGGATCCATCAGGACTAAATCTATTTTCGCGGCGTGTAAACGACGAACTTAATCAAGTCTCCCCTCAGAAGGCACTGTAACTACATTCGTGACGATACATCGAAGACATTATGGAGTCATGCTGTGGTACAATGTTTCATTTCGTAGCCACGGTTCTTATCGGACTTTTTTAATCGTTCACATGTCCTAGGGCCACCCTTCCTCAACTCCTTATGAAGTACTATCATGTGAATAAGTTGTAAGTATATTAGAGGTGAGGCAACGAAACTGAGAAGCCCCTCTCTCGCTCCCTCACTACGATATGAAAGCTGGAAGGTACTACGGACCTGGAGACGTACGAGTCGACGATATTCCAGACCCTGTGCCAAAAGCCGGGCAGGTTAAAGTAAAGGTGATACAAAAGCATACTTGGCCTTTTGGAAATTCTCTCTCGCTGACCCCCTGGTGTTCATAGGTTGCATGGTACGTATCCCCATGATCTCCAGTCGAAAGACGATTACGGACGGCTTCGTGACGAACAGGAACGGAAGTAAGTCTGGTAGTCACCTCAAGTGTATTGGACTGGCTCCTGAGGATCGGCCATGATCGCTCCTCAAAGTATGTGGTAGCGACCTCCACGCATATCTGATGCACGTACCCGGCATATATGCGACAAATGAACCGCATCCAGCTTCAGGAGAAACAGTTCCTGTTACCCTCGGACACGAGTGAGAAGACTCTCCTATCTAATTGACCCACCGGCATACCATATTCACCCTAACGCTTAGGTTTTCCGGGACTATAGTCGAAGTTGGTCCAGGAGTCGACGCAAATAAATGGGCTCCTGGTACTAATGTTGTGATGTAAGCCTCGCTTTATTGCCTTGGGAGGTCCGACCAAACATCTCTTACGCCTTATAGCGAGCCTGTCGTTTCTTGCATGAAGGGAGACTGCTCTGCTTGTTCCGAAGGAAGTCGCAACGTTTGTCCTCATATTGCTTTCATTGTAGGACCCATGATCTTTTCTGTGGGAGATATGTGTCAGCTGACCTTCGACAGGGAATCAGCGGTTGGGGTGGCGGCCTCGCAGAATATATTACAGTTGACGAGAGATATCTTCACGTCCTGCCACAAGGAGTACCTTGTTAGGAGTTTATCCTCTCTTGCCTCGGACACCTGCTCATTTAGTTCAGTGGAAGTTGGGGCGTGTATCGAACCCCTCTCCGTCGCCTACCACGCTGTGAAAAGGTCGGGCTTCACCCCGGGCCAAACCATGCTTATTCTAGGAGCCGGACCTGTGAGTACCCCTAATGGAACACGACAGTTACAATAGTGCTAAAATTATCATCCAAGATTGGCTTGTTCCTGCTCAAAGTGCTCAGGCAAGCTACACAACTTCCAATGTAGTCGTGATTTAACAAACCGTGTGTCAACTAGATCCATCGACCCGAACGGTACCATCCTCGTATCTGAGCCAGCAGCCATCCGTCGCGAATTCGCTGTCGAGCATGGAGCGACCCAGGTCTACGACCCAACCAAGGAAAATGTTCCCAATGCGGTCAAGAAGATCGTTCCTCCCGGCGTTCACCTTGCGTTCGATGCAGCTGGGATCCAAGCCTCTTTAGACACATGTCTTCTCAGTCTTCGTCCTCGAGGAACCTACGTGAACGTTGCAATCTGGGAGACAACCGCGACCGTCGACGTGAATTCGATTCTCATGAAGGAGATAAATTTCACAGGTGAGACTTTACCAGGTGGTATCGAGAATGATGATCCCAGCGAGGGTGGCCCAAGGTACTCTATGTTATGACCGTGTTCACGAAGAGGTCATAGCACTCGTCGCGGAGGGTAAGATCGCTGGCATTGAAAAGTTGATAACTAAACGGATTGCGCTTGATGATGTGGTGGAAGAGGGTTTCAAGCGCCTTTTGAATGAGAAGGAAAAATATGGTTAGCTTCTCTTGTATTACGTATAGGAATTGTGTACTGACAAGCAACGAAATAGTGAAAATTCTTGTTCGACCTGGAGGGGAGCACACCGAGTTGTAGTTCATTTAGCTCATACTATGGCTACAATGAATGTAACCATAAACTCAGGCATCACGGCATATGGGAGAATGAAACAGACAAATATATTGATCCCTTCCTACATTTCGCTGTCTGGGTCTCCGTCGGTTTCTTCGTCTGAAGTGAATTGTGTGATGTCCTCCGACTCTTCTTCGCTCTCTTCTTCCTTTCCATCTTTCTTCCTGTCTGGCCCCATCTTCGAACCGACGCCAGTGTTCCCATCCGATTCATTCGAGCCATGCACCGATGCTATCCCATCCCACTCGCTAAATTCATCAGGACTGACTTGTTCTTGGATCTCTTGAATTTCTTCACCATCCGAGTGTCTTTTCCCTATTTCCTTGTCCCCAAAAAAGTCGTCAGAGTCAGACTCCCGAATACGGGAAGGATAAGGCGACGGGTAAGCGCCCACGGAGGTCACTGAAGTAGTTTCTTGTGGCGAGATACAAGGGATTGAAGAGTTGAACACTGACAAGATACAAATTAAGGATGTTTTGAAGAAGGGGTTCCTTCGACTACTTAACCATGGAGAACAGCACAGTGAGTGTATTCTGCCGATACTGGGGTCTCGAATCTCAGTTTGCAGCAGTCAAAATCCTTGTCCGACCATTTGAGCCACCCAAAATCGAAGAAACCATTCAAGAAGACGCAGCGGAAAGCCCAGTAGCCAAAGACGAGCAGGAACGTCAGGAGGTCGTAAAAGGAAAAACCGCATCTGGTGACCAAGAAGTGATCAATCTAGCGAGGACCTGGCACCAGCAACTGGCCAAAGAGGTGGCACTACCGACGCTCAAGCTCCTCCCAAAGGGAAGGTCGATAGAGAGGAGATATCCCTTGTCAAATCAAGGTTTCTAGAAATTATAGAATAGCGCGCATAGATAATGAGTGGCCTAGATGGATGAATAGTCCCTTTGTTTGATATCATGAACAGGAAGCACGAACTTGAAGAAGTGAAAACATTTTTGACTTGCACCACAAGTGGTCGGATGACCTGGATCCACTATCCGGACCAAACCCGGGCTGTTCTATTTTCGTGGCGTGTAAACGATAAATATTGAATACTTAATCAAGTCTCCTCTCCGTAGGCGCCGTAGCTTAATTCGTGACTATACATCGAAGACATCATAGAAGTCATGTTGTGGTACAGTGTCTCATTTTTTAGCCACGGTTCTTATCAGACTTTTTAAATCGCTCACATGTTCTAAGGTCGCCATTCTTCATCACCTTATAAATAACTATCATGTGAATGCATTATAGACATATTAAAAGCAAAGCAACGAGACCGAGAGGCTCCTCCTCTCTCACTCCTCACTACGATATGAAAGCTGGAAGGTATTACGGACCTGGAGATGTACGAGTTGACGACATTCCAGACCCTGCATCAAAACCAGGGCAGGTCAAAGTAAAGGTGATACAAGAGCGCACTTGGCCTTTGAAACCCTCTCTCGCTGACCACCTGACGTTCACAGGTTGCATGGTATGTATTACCACAGTCTCCAGTCGAAAGATGATTACGGACGGTTTCGTGACGGATAGGAATGGAAGTAAGTCGGGTAGTCATGTAAATTGTACTAGGCCGGCTCCCGAGGATCGCTCCTCAAAGTATGTGGTAGCGACCTCCACGCATACTTGATGCACGTACCCGGCATATACGTAACAAATGAACCGCATCCAGTCTCAGGAGAAAAGGTTCCTGTCACCCTCGGACACGAGTGAGGAGACTCCTATCTAATTTACCCGCCGACATGTCATATTCACCTTAAGTTTAGGTTTTCCGGGACTATAGTCGAAGTTGGTCCAGGAGTCGACGCAAATAAATGGGCTCCTGGTACCAATGTTGTGATGTAAGCCCCGATTCAGTCTTGTGAGATCTGACTAAGTTTTTTCTCCGCCTTGTAGCGAGCCTGTCGTTTCTTGCATGAAGGGAGACTGTTTCCCTTGTTCCGAAGGAAGTCGTAACGTTTGTCCTCATATTGCTTTCATCGTAGGTCTCATGATCTTTTCTGTGGGAGATATGTGTAAGCTGACCTTTGACAGGGAATCGGCGGTTGGGGTGGCGGCCTCGCAGAATATATTACAGTTGACGAGAGGTATCTCCACGTCCTGCCACAAGGAGTACCTTGTTAGGAGTTTATCCTCTCTTGCCTCGGACACCTACTCATTTAATTTAGTGGAAGTTGGGGCGTGTATCGAACCCCTCTCCGTCGCCTACCACGCTGTGAGGAGGTCGGGCTTCACCCCGGGCCAAACCGTGCTTATTCTAGGAGCCGGACCAGTGAGTCCTCCTAGTAGAAGATGTCAATCTAAATAGTGCTAAAATTATCATCCGAAGATTGGCTTGTTCCTCCTCAAAGTGCTCAGGCAAGCTGCACAACTTCCAATACGGTCCTGATTTAACAAACCGTGTCAACTAGGTCCATCGACCCGAACGGTACCATCCTCGTATCTGAGCCAGCGGCCATCCGTCGCGAATTCGCCGTCGAACATGGGGCGACTCATGTTTACGACCCAACCAAAGAAAATGTCCCTGTTGCGATCAAGAAGATCGTCCCTGCCGGCGTTCACCTTGCGTTCGATGCAGCTGGGATCCAAGCTTCCCTGGATGCATGTCTTCTCAGCCTTCGTCCTCGAGGAACCTACGTGAACGTTGCAATCTGGGAGACGACCGCGACCGTCAACATGAATTTGATTCTTTCGAAGGAAGTAAATTTCACAGGTGAGACTTCTGGTCCGGTGGTATCGAGAATGATGATGACGAAGCTTGGTCAAGGCACTTCATGTTATGATCGTGTTCATAAAGAGGTCATAGCACTCGTCGCGGAGGGTAAGATCACTGGCATTGAGAAGTTGATAACTAAACGGATTGCGCTTGATGATGTGGTTGAAGAGGGTTTCAAGCGCCTTTTGAATGAGAAGGAAAAGCACGGCAAGCTTCTCTTGCACTACGTATAGGAAATGTGTACTGACAGGCAACGAAACAGTGAAAATCCTTGTTCAACCTGGAGGGGAGCACACTAGGTTGTAGTTCATTTAGCTCATACTGTGGCTACAATGAATGTAAACAGAATGGGACGGACAAATATATTGATCCCTTTTTACATCTCGTTGTCCGGGTTGGTTTCTTCGTCTGAAGTGAACTGCATGATGTCCTCCGACTCTTCCTCGCTCGCTTCTTCCTTTCCATCCTCTTTCTTCCTATCCGGCCGGACCTTTGGATCGACACCAGTGTTTCCATCCGATTCATCCGAGTCAAGCGCAGATGTCATCCCCTCCCATTCGCTAAATTCAATGGTGCCGACTTGTTCTTGGATCTCTTCCCGAATTTCTTTACCATGAGAACGCCCTTTCCCTATTTCTCTATCTCCAAAAATGTCATCAGAGTCGGAGTCCCGAATACGGGAAGGATAAGGCGAAGGATAAGCACCCACGCCATCCATTCGACCTTCCCTCTGCGGTGTTTTAGACTCGAGCAACTGCGCAGTTTTCTCTTGGGTGAGGACACCTATCCCCAGCTCCTCAATCATGAATCCGAGCGGCGCAGGAGGGTATCAAACGGCATACCTAATCCTAGTAGAAGGCTTCCGTCAAAAACACGATACATATTGTTCCGAGACGGAGTTGGACTCTCTGGCCAGTCGAGGTATTTCTTGAGATTCTTGTCTTCTCCCGAGGACTCAGAGTCACTCCGGCTTGCGCGGTGTTGTTCAGGTTCAGGTGTCGCTGGAACCCTCTTGCTCTTTTTCTCGTATCTGTGTTTCTTCGGAGTCTCTAAAACCCCTCGTTTCTTGTAAAACTCGGACGCGTGGTGGTGGATGCTCTTGAGTAGGTCCTGAACCGTAAGGTTATGATCGTCTAACAACCACGACAAAGGCCAGGATTAATTTACTCACGGAAGGCGGTCTATCCATGTCCTCTTGCCCCTTGTCCGCGAGTTTCCCGAGGAAGGTATCATCTTCCTCGAATTTTTGCCGTTTTTTCGCTCTCATACTCTTCACCTCCCTAACTTTCCTCTTCATTGTTCTACCGCGAGTCTCTTGTTCAGCCACCACACTTTCGTCCACGGATGTCGAACCATCATCATCGTCTCCGTCACAGTCACTATCCCCAACTTCGGAAAACTTGCGTTTCAGTTTGGTCTTCTGGCCTGGAATGATGGAAGAACCACCAGCATCCTTCGCAAACCAACCTCGACAAGGATTATACACAGTATTTTTGCGCTTGCCTAGGGTCAAGTTGTCCGACGCTTGGTGAACGCGTGAGCCATCTGGGTGAAGCCGAAGAGCCGTAAAGTCGTAAACAGAACTGCGACGACGACCGTCCATTGCAGAGGTGCGGGAATGATAGTGGTGTGGATGGACCTCGTCATGTGTTATTAAATGGATACTCTCTCCTTGCATTACGGAGTCCTGCGTTTTCCTAGCAACAAAAACCCAGTTCGACGTTGCCAGGAGTAAGCCATGGATGAAAGTTGCGGGGGATCAAGCTGAGCTTCTCAGACTGTCATCAAACCATATAATTTGGAAGATTGGCCTAGTTTGGCTTGCGAACACGTTTTTCCGCTACCTAGTGGATCGGGAAGAAGCGCGGTGACGGAATGCGCCGATCATAGTATGCACTAAGGGAGCCGCTTCCATGGAGTTTGAGGACCTGAATTTCTGAAACAAGTTAGTTGTTCTCTTTCGCAGGTGCTTCGATTTACCATCCTTCTGTATCATTTAGCCGAGACCTGGCGTTCGTTCTTCCACTCGACCCCGTGAAACACTGGAAAAGAGTCTTACCCTAGTCTGACGTTCATTTCAGCAACGGGCACACGGTGGATATCTGAAATATTAGCAAAATGGAATAATTGTTGCAGCACCACAAAGGATAACAACAAAACGTATATCTACTAAATTTTGCGTGTGGATATATCCATTGTCTAAAGAGCACTGGCACCTTGGGGTTGTGTGAATATAGAAACAGAAATGAAAGGAGGAGAAACATACCGGTAATGATATCGACCAACTCGTTGGTAATGGCCGCTTGACGGCCACGGTTGTACTGCATGGTAAGGGTGGCAATCATGTCGGTAGCGTTCTTGGAGGCATTGTCCATGGCGTTGCGACTAAAAATGATCGACATAAGGCTTATGAAGTAAAGGTAAACACATCATGACGTACCGAGCGCTCTGTTCACAAGCATGACCCTCCACGAGAGCAGCATAGATAGCATTGGCCAAAGAGAACTCGACGAGGTCCTTGGTGGCATCGTCCTCGTTCTCATATGCGTTGAAGGCGGCTACGCAGGGATCAAACAAAGCTCCCTACAGCAATAAACTCGAACTCACAGCTCTCCTTCAACGCCTCCTCACCCTTGACCTCCATAACAGCAGCCTCATACGAGAGAGCGGAAACGAACTTGTTGTAAATGAGGATAACCGAGTCGAATTTAACACCGCTCTTGATGATGAGGTCGGCAACACCAGCGGCGTCAGCGAAAGTAGGAATATCCCTGCCAATTTGGTTGAAGGTGATGCTGTAGTTGCCACTAAGCTGGCGGACAAGCTGACTCTTGGACTTGTCACCAATAACAGCGATGGGCGAGTCCTTGCTAACTTCGGTGTCGGCAGGAAGGGGGGATTCGGGGTCACCAGCAAGGGCTTTTCGGGTAGCCTTCGAGACGGACGAGTGGATACCACCGCAAAGACCCTTGTCGGACGACACAACGACAAAGAGCTTGGTGGGTGTGGGTTTGTCGGAGGGAGTGTTCACAAAGACCTCTGGTGCGGAGTTTGAGCAAGTTTGACACGGAATAGACTGCAGGAGACGTACCCGAGTTGGCAAGACCGTACTCCTTACCAGCCTGCATTGCCCTCTGAGCCTTTGCGAGCTTGGTGGAGGCAATCATTTTCATCGACTACACGAACATAAGACAGGTCTTCTGTGTCGAATAGGAGGTGGAGAGCAGACCTTTGTGATTTTCTCGATGTTCCTGACCGACTTCAAACGCAACTCGATTTCGCGGAGGGTGGCCATGTTGCGGGCCTGTGCGGGGCCAGCCGCGATGGGCTGCTGGGTGGCCGCGCGAAGGACAGAACGGGCGAGCAAGGACATTGGGGGGAGATGGGGAGGACGGCGACGAGAATTGGTTTTCTGTGTTGGCAGCTCGGGCAACCACGGACGCGTACCGTCACATTCCCACACATCCACTCTGGGAAGTCCGTTCCCAAGCTTAGATAAGGTCGGAGATTGATTTGTGATCATCTCAAGTCAACCGACAACCTTTAAGTAGCCCGTCCCCTCCAATTTCTACCAACACACACCATGGCCGACGAACCTCTCTTCGACCCCTCTCTCAAGAAACGCAAGAAGAAGACTGTCGCCTTCACTGAGGATCCCCTTGGTCCCGAGGCAGACCCTACAGCACCGGCGCCGGAAACCATCGAAAGCACAACCGTTAACGGCGATGCAGTAGATCTCGGACCAACAACCGCGCATGAGGCCATGAAGGCCGGCGAGGAGAAGAAGAAGGACGAGGATGATGAGCTCAAGGCGATGTTTGGCGATCTCAAGAAGAAGAAAAAGAAGAAGGAGATTCCACTTGACCTCGTGTGTGCCCGAAGCGAATAACCGTCCACTCCTCATCTAACCAGCTCTCTTACAGGGAGAGGGCTCCGGAACGTCCACACCCACCGCTACTGCATCAGGAGAAGCCCCCCAAATCACTTCCGAGGACCTCGACTTCTCAGATATGAAGAAGAAGAAAAAGTCAAGCAAGAAGAAGGCCGCGTTTGATCTGGAGGCATTCGAGAAGGAGTTGAACGAATCCAAGAAAGAGTCCGGCGAGGGCAAACCAAAAACAAAGACAGCCGAGGACGAAGACGAAGACGACGTCCCAGTCGATACATCACATCTCGACAACCTCGACGAATCCGAACTTGGGGAAAACCCCTTCTCGCGGCCTGATGCGCCAGTCGGAGTCGACGCAGGAACAGAAGCATGGCTATCGAGTGACCGTGATTACACATACCAAGAGGTACGCTCCCGCACGAAATCCCTAACCCCCACAACGCTAACATCCCACAGCTCCTCACCCGCTTCTACGCCTCCCTCCACGCAGCCAACCCAGCCCTCCTCTCCGCCTCCTCAAAACGATACACCATCGCCCCACCTTCAATCCACAAAGAAGGAAACAAAAAGACCATCTTCGCCAACGTCACCGATATCTGCAAAAAGATGCATCGCCAGGTCCGTATACCTCCATAATCTTATCTCTATCCTACATCATATTCACACACCAATGAATTCTCACAGCCAGAACACGTCATTCAATTCCTGTTCGCCGAAATGGGTACAACTGGAAGTGTAGACGGTGCTGGTCGGTTGGTTATCAAGGGCCGATTCCAACAGAAACAGGTCGAGAACGTCCTAAGGCGTTATATCGGTGAGTTTATCAAACTATCCGTGTCGGAACGCGTTATTCATTCGCTTCCAGTCGAATACGTCACCTGCAAAACCTGCAAATCACTCGATACCCTGCTTACGAAGGAGAACCGTATCTTCTTCATGGCGTGCGAGTCCTGCGGTAGTAGACGGTCTGTCAATGCTATTAAGAGCGGCTTCCAGGCCCAAGTTGGCAAACGGAGCAAGAACAAGACAGGATAGACTGGGATGCGGCATATTTGCCATGTGTTTTCCACTGCTGTTACATCTCTTCGTTCATCAGTGTAGTACGAGATATTTGTTGGAGGCTCTAGACCGCACTGCCGTCCACATACATCACTTCTTTCATTTGCACAAACCCCATTCTCTCATGAAATATTAGTATCAGTCCACTACGCCGACGTACAAGGACAAGGGATAATTGGATTGCTGAAAATCGGTCAGTCTAACTACAACAGGACTATTGATACAAACACAAAAGCAGTACAATCTTTGATCTCGGAAAGATCGACGCTCAGAGGTCAACATACAACCCCGCATCCTTCCTAACTTTAGTCATGGCTGTGATAGAATGGAATCAACAAACCAAAGTAGACGATAACAAGGTCCGGGAATCTATAGCGCTTACCTGCAATGATAGCGCTTCCGACACCACTTCCATCCTCTGCGTGGTGAGTAATAATGTTCCTACAGGTTCAAGTTTCCTCATTAGCACCATCAAAACAGCTTCGAACGAGCCTCCCGACTGGACGATAGACGAAAGAGATCTAAAAGAACAGATTAAGTACACACCTGCCCCTCTCACCAAAGATGTCCACGAGGCCTTCATGTATCCTGTCCGCGAATCCCGGGTATTTCTGTCATAGTTTAAACAGTATAAACACGCGCATCACATATCATTTGAGCGCGAGGATAATGAGTCATGCAGTCCCGACGGGTGGGAAGACAAGGGGGATAGGAGGTCCACGTCAAGAAAGACACGGAGACCATGCAATTAACCCAAATCAGTCAATGTCTCCCCGCAATCTCGGAAGACAAATAATCAATAGACTCACGTTGTACAAGCTTCCATCGGCGCCGACGGAACACCCTTCATCGAGGTATCCCATTTTGCTAACGATTGCAGCAATACCACAGGCACTCAGGCGTGCGGCGCGTCGACCAATGAGTTTGGCTAGCGCACGGAAGAATTGACGTTCCGCCAGGGTAGTCTCTACTGCGAAGAAGTGTGTGAATATACCGATGATCATGAGAAGCTCATCAGTTGGGTCGCTGGAAGATGGGAGTTTGAAGTTATTGCCGTGGACCTAAGGGGGCTTGCTGTGGACGCACCTTTCCATTAGGGATAAGAAGGCGGTATCGAAAGAATACGGAACTTCTAGTTTGTAGGTGTTCTGTCCCAGGAAGAGGACACCTTCATCTATGAGTTCACATATGATTAGGCGAAGGATTTCGCCTAGGTATCGCCCCGAAATCAGTTTCTTAACCCGTTTATTAGCACATAATTTTCCCCAAAATGGCAGCAAGTTTCATTCACCTCGAACGATTGTTCACCTGGTTTGTTGGACGTTTCGTCCACAATGATATCATATTTGGTCCTGGGCAGATTTTCATGCAGGAATGAGTCGAAAGCGCCCTAACGCCAACAACTGATTACGCCAAGCACTTCGAATTCTTAGACAGCACCACAGCTCACCCATTCACAGTTGATGGCCATGTCGGCACCCGAGTCTATCCCCAAGTCAGCGATCTTGGGAATGTCTTTGACGTGCTCCATGTATGCAGCGTTGCACCCTGTTCCGAATATACACGCGATTTTGGTTCTGGGGTTCACATAATGGGAGGCGATCAGTGTTCCGGTGGTATCATTGATGAGGGCAGTGAGTGTCACGGGGACTTGCTAGGAAGATACCATAGGCGATAGACATAATTGTCTTAGCCGTTGAAGGGAAACAAGGTCGAGGGAAAGGACGCACGTATTTCTCCAGAGATTTACGGAACATTTCGGCCACATCACGACCTTCTGTGTTGGGCGCGCCGAAGCCTTTGGTCCAGCGGATAAGGACTCCATGATCAATTTTGTTTTGTCTGTTGGGAAAGAGTTGGCGGGGATACCGTTAATAGATAGGAGGCCGAACTTACTGGCAGGGGTATGAGAACTATTTTCATGGTTAGCGTTCTTAACCGAAGTAATAACAATGTAACTTACGGTAAATCCGAGGGGGAGGGTCTCGCCTTCCTTGAGTTGGAATCCGCCTTCTTCCTGGGCGAGGTTAGTGTCAATGAACGTCTTAAGACACTCCGCGCAGAAGTCGAATAGTTTCTGGCCTTCATCTTGTTTCTGATCCTCGGTCAAACGGTACTTGGATTGAGTAATCTCGAATTTGCCTTCCCCTTGAATAGTCACAAGACAAACACGTAGGTTAGTTCCTCCTGTATCACATGAAAGGTAAGCATCAGAGACGTGTTGTCAACATAGGCGCTGGCAATAACGTACCGAGATCAACTGCGAGGAAGTCGCCTTGTTCACGACCTGTCGGCCACCCGAATACATATGTCGGGATCATTGGCTGACGTGAAGATCAGTCATCCTGATAGGCGGAAAAGTTAGAGTTCAGGCGTACCACGACCTGATCTGGCTTTTCAAGACCGGTTTCGAGCGCTTCTTTGAACGCTTCGACGATCATCCGCATCCGTTGAGGGGTCAATGTAAAGCTACGCGTCAAGTTATCGCATACATAGAATGTAGAGTCGGAATGCAGCCGGACTCACATACTCTCCAGCCTGCGGAGGTGATCTGCCATTGTCCTGGGCGATATCAGTCATATCTGGGGGGGAGCATTCTTTATGGGGTGGTACATACTTCTTGGTTGCGTGAGGCAGATCCTCCTCATCGTGCGTCCTAGTGTGGATGGCAAGAGTTTGCCCGCTGGGCAGGGTGACACTGCCGCTTCCTCTGCGTGAAAGAACCATGGTAACAAGTCGGGAACTGCGTAGATGGTGAAGGGCGTAGAGTAAAGGATGAGTGGAGCCCCTCTCAAGCGAGATGCTTTCTTAATCCTGTCTGACTCCTTTTGGAAATCATACCCTCGTGGGAACAAAATAATTTCCAATTCACTGCGTCACCCCGACTCCGTGTCCGCGAAATTTCTTGTCTACCACTCCTCGTCACGGCTCATGATTGGCCTCAAAAGCACTCTCAATGTGCGTATTTCTGTCGAAGGCGCGGCCGCTGCTCATACCGTTTTGATTTGCAGGTTATAGACAACTCCGGGGCGCTCCTTGTTGAGTGCGTGAACGTCCTAAAGAACAAGGTCAATAACGGGTGGGGGTCTGTCGGTGACGAAATTGTCTGCGTCGTGAAGAAGGCCCGGCCCATTTCCGCGGCTTCGCAAGCATCAGTAAATGCTGTTAAAGTCCGTCGCGGGGACGTCCGACGCGCCGTTATCGTCCGAACACGGAAACCCGTTCGACGACCAGATGGCAGGATCATACGTTTCGACGACAATGCTGCCGTGCTATTAAACAATAAACGCGAGATGCTTGGGACACGTATTGGTGGACTTGTCAGTGCCGACTTGAGGATGAAGGGTTGGGGAAAGATCGTTAGCTTGGCACCCAAGGTACGTCGCCGCGGCTTTCCAAATTTCATCTGTTGCTCAATAAAGGTTCAGGTGTTGTGATATGTAATGTATTTCGTACATCTAATATACTTGGGCATTCGCGTACCAATTTGACAACTCGAACAAGAAAGTGGCGACCGCAGCTGATATCTATTCTACAGTGGTCCGGCTCCATCAAAGAACTCATCGCCCCCGCAGAAATCGCGCGTCGGGTTCTCAGCTGGCGTTGCAACAGGTTGGAGAGATGGAGTCTATTAGCGCAGTCACATGTGTCTATACTTAACGTCAAGAGAGGAGATTGGAACTGGTCGCTGTCGCTCTGTCATTGGGTCTTCCAAGTGGGGAATATTGCGCGCACCTCCGACCTCCGACCCGTATACTGGGATAGGCCATGGACCAGGATGAGAGCCCTTTCCTCATACCCAAAAACCCAAAAAGCCACAAGTCCGTTCCCACGCCATAGTGAGCCCCCATCTCCGGCTTAAGTCAGCCGGTCCGAGTTTGGAGTTGCACAGCGTTGAGATACGATAGGTACCGCTTGGGGACGTCCATCAATCATCACCACCACCAGCCTCATGGCCTACACGTTTTGTTATCCCACCCCCACCAGACGCGCGCTTACATACGGAATACAAACGGTTTTTATAAAACCGCTCAACACGGACCGTTATATATAACGTTGTCGCGCCCTCATTTCATCCTTGGGTCTCCCACTAGTTTGCCTTCCACCGAACATACGTTTTCTGTAGAATCGATAGCTCCACACTACGCCGCCCCCTTGGGTAACTGCCCGAATGAAAGATCGACGTTCATCAGGAACTCATACCGCTCGTGGTCCTGGTTCCTACGTCCCCCAAGCATGTTCCGTCTGCCGTCACAAGTCCGTTGCATCTCTTCGCCTCATCACTTTCTTGTTGACGTCGCGCTATCCACAGAAAGATAAAGTGCGATGGCGGTAAACCTTGCTGTGAAACCTGCGTCAACAACGGACGCGAGAGTGAGGTGCGCGCCTATCGCTCTGACTACATCATGCTTCCCTTATTCGCGCTTCTGTAGTGCACCTATGGCAAAGACGTAGGACGTAGACCTCGTACGGAAGCGCACTTTCAAGCTATGCGCAAACGCATTGAAGTCCTTGGGCAATATATCCGCCATCTCGAATCTCTCCTTGAGCAATGTCAGAAGGAACATCCCGGTTCCACGGCGTACGCGTACCAACAATTCCGACCCGCTGACTGGGAAGAGTCTCCCGAATCACCAGAAGAAGTGGTGAACGAGGTGCTAGAAGAGGAAGAGGAGAGGGATGGTAGTGATGTTGCGAGCGAGTTGTGTCTCCCCACCCAGAATCTCAGGGTTGGTAGCATTATATATACTATCTCTGCCCCGGCATCTGATAGCATCCCATTGTTAGCTTGTCGAGGAGGGAGGCCTCCTGCTCCACGGTGCTACAGCACCCTTCCGCTACATTTCCGAGCCTCCCCGACCGCTACCTACACCCCCCAGGTTGTGGGCCATATCGGAAAACCCCAACGAATGCTACACCCTCCTCGTGGACGGCGCAGACGAGTCACACTTCAACCCCAACTTCGATTGGTCAAGGCATCTCCCTCCCGAAGTTCATCTCGACAGGCGGGAACACGACAAGTATGTCCCACTTGAACGACGTCAAAAATAACCATTCATCACACTCTCCCTTAGAATCCTCGATCTCGTCTTCAAGTTCTTCACAAGTTGGTGCTTGAGAATCGTTCCGCCCCTCTTTCTCCGCGACATGTGCCGAGCTTTAAGCGAACCAAAGAATCAACCTCCCCCACGCCAATCCCACTACTCCCCCATGTTGCATAATGCAATATTGGCTCTGGGGACCGCGTTTTCTGATGACCCAGCTATCCGCGACCTCAAGGCGCGGACATACTTCCTCGAGAAGGCGAAGAGCTATATCGAGGATGAATGCTCCCGGCCTCATCTTTGTGTTGTGCAGGCGTTAAGTCTGATTGGAAGCTTCCATTCCAGTCAAGGTGACCAGACACTCGGATACGTCTTCTTTGGTGAGCGTGAATGAGTCATTGAATGAATGCACCGGGCTAAAGATAAGCCAGGAATGAGCGCCCGGGTTGGTCAGGCATGTGAGTGATATCGCTTTATGCGTTCGATACTTTATTGAGAAATCGTATTTAGTGGGATTGGGTGTTGATTGCAGCTCTTGGGTCGAGAGCGGATACATAACTGCAGAAGATCAGGTAGATCGGAACTGGGTGTACTGGACGACGTTTTGTCAGGACGTGTGTTGGTCCTTATACGTTGGTCGGGAGTATTGCATTCAATCAACGTCGAGGACCGTTCCTATTCCCTTCGCTGATGCTGACTTTGATAAAATGGATTGGGTCTACCGTCCTGCCGGCACTCAACCTCAACCGGGTTATGAGTCGAAGACATTCTCGGCTACGTGCCAATTGTTGATGATCGCGAAGGGTATCATGGAAGTTGTGTAAGTCCCTAGTTGTCATCGTACCTTGATAGACCCTCACTTTCGCAACAGGAACACCTTGGATGGCCCCGGGAATCGTCAGATGGTCCTCGACCCAAAGATTAGTGAGATCGAGTATGTATATGCAGTAACTCGATCTGTTATATCCTTCTCAAACTTCTTTTAGCCTCTGTCTGCACCAGTGGAATAGTAACCTTCCTGAAGAGCTTAAGAACACGGTCAAGATGCGCTCGAATCCGACGCCGCATCTCCTCCAGTTACATCTCACCTTCCACTGGAGCTTCATCCTCCTACATCGTCCCTTCTACAAGCGTCGATCGAAGACAGTCGTCGCCAAAGACAACGCCATCGACCATGCCAAGGTCTGCCAATTCAGCGTTCTGTTGGCTTTTGCTATTAACGGCAGTTCCCTTAGACTTGCAAGCGCGCTGCAGACGCCATTATGGAGCTGCTCGACCTGTGGCGACAACACTTTACCCTTCGATACGCACCCATCACTTTGGTCCAGACGGTGTTCTCCGCTGGAACTATTTATCTACTCTCGGCGCTTCAAGCTGTGGAAGGAGTGCGAATCGCAATGAAGGAGCTCCGCCATGCGATGAAGAACAGTCTTCTTTGTATCGAACACCTTAAAGAAGTCGGGGGTTCATTCCCCTGTGCAACGAAGATTGCCAATATCTTGCGAGATTGGTTGCAGACGCATGTCAGGCCGACCATCGCGAAACGCACGACGATTTCACCTTCATCGTCAGGGATCTTGCCGCCAAAGGAACCCGAACCGCTTAATGGGAATGATAAGCATGGGAAACGGAAGGGAGGGTCGGTGTCGAGGAAACGTCAGAGATCGTCAAGCGCGACAAAGGACTCACAGGGTTCTAATGGAGGTCACACTCGTCAACGAAGCGAGAATGGTAGTCTATCTTCTACGGCACCATCAATATCTGTTTCTCCGTCTTCTGCACCCGCACCTGCACCGCAGCATAATCCAGCTGTAATTCAGACTTTGCAAGTACCGACACCTACGCCATCTCCTCGAGCTCTTCAACCCCAGTCGTCGTTCCAGCTCGAAACACCCTCGCCCCAGCCTCCGCAGCGTCAATCGCCCTTCCAGGGTCATTCCCCGTTACCCGTCTCCAACTCGCTACCGCCAACACAAGCCTCTGCACAGCACTTACAAGTGCAGTCGACGCCTCAGACGTTCGTCCCCGTTTCACCTCAGCCTAAACAATGGAGCCCATTGCCAGAGGGAGACGCATCAATGTCTGATGGCACTCGTCTCGAACGTCCTGCAGCGCCAGCTCCATCTTTCGAACAACCTCAGGCTCGCGCTCAAACACAATCTCAACAATCTCAGTCACATTCCCAATCACCACAATCACAATCACAATCACAACAACCCGCCGTCAATAATTCCAATGCATTCACCGTTGACGAAAACATGAACGTCAGCATCAACAACCTTTCCAGTTTCCACCCGCAATCTCAAATCCTCTTCCCACATTTCTATGCCTGGGCTCCTGCTGCGTTCCCACCTGCGCCACCTCCAGTTATGACATCTCAGGGGGATGGTGCGGGTGCTGGTGTGCGACCCATGAGCCCGATAAGCTATCAGCTCGCAATGCCGAACGGTCAACGGCTTTGGGAGACGCCGTTTGTGCCGTTTAGTGCTGAGCCGGAGGAAGACCCGGCTGCGATGGCTGCGTTGAACGAGTTGGGGTTCGAGTTTGTTAATCGGCATTATTTGGGTGTTGGTGTTGGTGCGAGTGGAAGTGGGGAGGGGGAGAGTGAGGTTGATATGGATATGGAGTGGAGGGGGAGAGATGGGTGGGAGGATATTGGTGGGGAGGTTGTGAGAGAGGAAGAGTTTGTGAATTGGTTTGGGGGGCAGAGCGAGAATTGAGTGTAGGTGGACGGCGGGTGTGGTGTGTGGGTGATGTTGGTGACGTTCTCGACTCTTTATGCCTGAATCTTACCCCCTTATCGTTCCTTTTTTATTTTTTATTCTTGTTCCGTCTTCTGATTTGTTCCTTTCTCCCCCGCTGGCTAGGTTTCGCTGCTTGTTGAACGAACTGTCCGCTGATGCAAAGATGGACCCCTTTGGTGGTTCCGGAGGTCAGCAATTATGCTCCCCACCTTTTGTTCTCTCCTTTCTCGACCTGTACTTGTACGCGCTAGACCGTCTCCGTGGTCGAGCTGGACTCTTTTTTTCGTTCTTTCTATTGCTCGCCGACTTGGATACCCGGATGGCAACGGATGGGATCGCGGTTGAGCGAGGCTCTCTTATGGCTTTTCTAACTTTTCTTTGAGCTGGACCCTCTCCTCCTGTATTCCTTCATCTTCTTGCAGGTCTCGATATTAGTCTCGGACCCTTCAGCCCTTATGACCATCCTCCCCCTGCCTCCCCCGTTTGGTCCGTTTTGGACACTCCGCGCCGCCGGCTTTGGCAGCAGATCCCTTTCAGTGATCTTGCTTGATTCGATCGCGTTTTGATCGCGTCTGATGTATTTATTGGTTTTTGTACTTATGTTAGAATCGTTATGGTTTTATAGGTAAGTAGTGTACAGTGCAGTAGTTTCGCGTGCTCACGCCTCGTAGTGAAAGTATTTCAGCTGATACGATTATTTGTCTACAATATTAAAAAAAGCTAATGTGTATCGCTGGTGTGATTTTGAGAGGACATCGTAAACGAGTGGAAAAGAGGTTACAGTATCAAGCACTAGTCGTAGAATCAGCTTCCCATTTGACAACCTGCTGCTCGTCAAAATGATCCTTCTCGGCCTCGGTTATGTTTGGCCCGTGTCCAATGACAGTGACGAGCTCGATCACACCGGTAGGTATGATTGCACCAGTATCGATGCCGTTGAATTGGTTCCGGACTTGGACGAGTCGCTTGATGCCCTCCGGTGTAAAGTTTGTACAGTCGGTCAGGTACAAGACGGACAAATTCGGACAGCCAAATGTGATGGGGTTATTGGCGTCGTGTTGGTGTTGGATGCTTATTCCTGCACTGTGACCAGAATGTAAAGGCGAACGCATCATCTCCAAGACGGAATCGTCAAACCCGGGACAAGAGTCCAGGTTGAGTCTGCGACCACCCCAAGTACGAATGAGAGAGATCAAGTGAGAGGGATGGGTGATGTTACGAAGGGTCAGAGAGAACGTGTTTGGGATTGTGGCTGTGGGGGTGGTGGTTGCGTCATTCGGATTGTTAACGGGGGGAGAAGGGAAGGTGCAAGATTCGATGCGGATGGAATAGAGATCGCCGAGGAACGTGTGTCGGAAAAAATGAGAAAGGAAGGGAAAGGGTGTTTGTGCGAGAGTGAGCATTTGGAGAGCGAAGGGGTAGATAAGGGGTGTGGATGTGTTTTCGAAGGTGGGGGTGGGGGTGGTGTCGAAGGAGACGTTGGAGAGGGTGAGCATGCGGAGGTCGGAGAGGGCGTGGACGTTGAGACGTGAGAGGGCAGAGGCGAAGGGGATTGGATGTGAAGTGAGATTGCGGATGATGAGGGATCGGAGGGTGTTGAAGGCGGATGCCCACCAACGTGCGTGGTTTATTGCTAGGAAGCCAAAATTAGGACCATCGATTAGGAGGGTGTAGAGTGCGGGGCAGTGGAATGGTTCTGTGGGGATGGGCTGTGCGTGTGCGACGGGGTTGGTGCCATCGTCAATGTCGCACTCCAGTTTGAGTTGTGTGAGATAAGGGGCATCGCCGACAAAATCGTGTCGCAGAGATGGGAGAGACGAGGATCTGGACACGCGGATGAAGAGGTACTGACACCGCGAGAGGTGTGGTTTAAGCGCCTCTATCGCAGTGCGTACGCGTTCTCTTTCGTGTGGATCGTGTTCAGCAGGGAAATTGCGGCGGGTGATGTAGACTTCGATGGGGAGTGATTGGGAGTAGCGGAGAAAGTCACAGAGATCTGTGGCATTTGTTGGTGGATCGTCGACGAAAAAGACGGGCCTAGTCCAGTACTCGGGGATGGTGGCAAGGACGGCACGCCAGCGCGGCAGGACGGCAGCTAGTGCAAAGGGAAAGAGGGCGGGGTCGGCTTGAAGGAAGGCCTCGGTTGGGCCCCAGGCGACGTGGGGCGTGCCGATGCGGCGGCATGTCATGCAGTTTGTGTCTCTGGGGGAGCATATGGTGTAGCTGGAGGTGAATACGAGGCGGAAGATGGCGAGGAGCAACTCCGCGGGGAGATCGTGGACGGTGGCTGCCAAGGACATTATCGAATATACCAAGATCCACCAGCCTTTTTCCCAGTCACACACTCCCGTTCTTCCACTCGTCTTTGCTATTTTCAACCCACGCGGCCGGCGGTGATCTACATGTCCGCTTCTTCCACTCTCCACCACAATCTTCGTCCTTTCTTTCTTTCCAGCTCTCAACATGTCTGTCCATTGCCACGGTCTTGTCTCTCGTGTAAGTTCCTTGTTGCGTCCTTGACCCCTATCTTACCCCCACAACATTCAGCATCCCTCGGTCTGCAGACGTAGAATATCCCATGTAAAACTCTCAAGTCCCTACCCCTCGCTCGCAGACTCCCCGCCGGCTACCGTCCATGCAAAAACATTCCCAACAGAACTTCTGCTGATCATATTTTCCTTCGTCTTCGACGATCTCGCCACACTCTGTGTCGATTCCCACGAAGCGCACAAGGAATGTGCTGTCTGCAACAGTCCCGCCAACAACGGCCAGAAACATGTCGTCTGGGAATGGCAGGACGACGTACTGTCCCATGCCTTGTTCCCTTACTCTCTGGCCGCTGTCTGTCGACGGTGGAGAGATATCATGGCCAGTGTGCCACAATTCTGGACGCGGCTGATTATCTTCCTCGACGGACCCCTCGTCGATTTTCGTTCCCACCTCAAGTGGTCGGGTAAACTGCCAATTGAGGTTTACGTCCTCCGCCGACGCCACAACACTTCTCTTGGCATCGACAAGTCGGAACAAGCACGAAGTAAACGAGTATTTGAAGCGATCAAACCACACCTGCATCGCTGTCACATTCTCCGCTTCTCCCTACTCCAGAGTACCTCGCTACCTTCGCTCCTTTTTGACTTTGCTGGAGTCAATGCGCCACTCTTGACAGATCTGCGATTGGAGTGCGAGATTGACGACCAGAGGGATTATCCCGAGGTTCGCGTGCCGCCACACAAGTCTCTACACTCCTTTATGCAATTCCAGTGCCCTGCGTTGTCCGCCGTCTCGCTTAATGGCCGAAATTTCCGGGATTTGTCTTTGGCTATTCGACATGGCTATGACTTTTGGCTTCCTGTCTTGCAACATGTCGAAAAGTTCACCGTGGCGCATTACTCGGCTGGTATACCTCAAACATATGAAATCACGCTATACAACCTACTGCAAGTTATCAGACGGGAGTGCATGCCCCGACTCACCTTTCTCAAACTCGTGGACCTCGACATTCGAGTTACGAGCACTAAAACCCTACCCACCTTAGTCGATGTCACGGCGCTTAATATACACCTCGAAGAGCTCGACTCGGAAGTTATCAGACAATTCTGTGCGTCTATTGATGTTGTACACGACCTCGAGTCGTTTCACGTCATTAGATCGTCGATACCAGAAGGATGGGATATCCCGGATACATGTGACTTGGTGCTGGAAGAGGTGAATGATCTACGTGGGATCAATTCGCCCGTGATGGAATGGATTGGGAACAGGTTGGTGTTTACGGGGTGTAATGGGTTCAATGATGAATTTTTGAGGATGTTGAGGAGTTGTGGGAGAGTGCCGTTCCGGATGTATGGGTCTTGCGGTGACGGTGGTGGTGGTGATGATGGTTCTTATAACGCGCTGGTGGAAACGACGACGGCGCCGGCCGCCACCTCATTCGTGTTCAATTGTTCAAATTTGCAAGAGATTTATTTGAATGACTGTATTAACTATTCGATCGCGGAGTTGAAGAAGGTGATTGCGGCGAGGAATGCGGGGTTGGTGCCGCTTGGGAGGAAGGCGACGGAGAGTGATGGGCCACCGTGTATATTGGAGCTGTATGTGACTGGGATTGGGCCCGAGTTGTCTTTGGAGGATAAGGCGTGGTTTGAGCAGCGGTTGCCGATTTTCTATTGGGAGACTAGGCCGAGAGAGGTTGGGTCGGGTGACTGAAGTTTGATGGACAATTGTTGTTGTAGGCATATGATTTGTATCTGATGATCTGAATAGAATAGATGTTGTTCTCACATGCATATGTGTATATCATATCCGCTCTTGATCAATGAAATGAAATCCATTTAGGCCTAATTATTAAGCTTGTCCCTTGGTATAGTCATTACAGGTCGTCAACGGGCAGAATATGCGGGGTGGAGTAGAGCCCGGGGAACAATGTACGAAAGCAACACGTTGCACAGAATATAACAACAACACAATAACACGGGGCATGATATGTCAGAGGGGGTAGTAATAACGGTTGTAGCCATGGGGGAGTATCGAGTTCTGGTGGAAGGGAATGCGGGCCTCGTGAGCCCTGATGACTATGCCCCACGAGAGGCGTAGCCTGAGTTTGGCACAGAGCCAAATTACTCCCGGTAGGGAGAATCCTGTATCGGCAAGGTATTCCATCGGAACACCCCACCCAAGGAGCTCGAGCAAGAGGTCAACGCATCTGTCCACTTGCTCACGATTACCTGAGTCAAAGTCAGTAACGTAAAGCCAAGTACAATAGAATGTACGCACAGACTACGCCAGGACGGGCAGTGATGGGAGGACGGCTATAGAGGACCTCTGGACGGACGACCAGAGGCCTTGGAGGGTAATAATGATAAGGTGATGACGCTAATCAGATTGTGTCAGCAAGGTGGCGCAGAGGGGGGAGCAAAGTGGGAACGGACTATAAGCTCGCTGATGCGCCACTGCGCCATTCCTCCCGCCGTTTTGGACAACAGACTGTTGGCCCCGACGACCGCCCCGCCTTACACGGCGCACTGGCCCAACGGCCTCGGCATTACCAACGGTGGTGACCGCAGCGTTCTCCCGACGAACAGCACGGCTCCTCCACAACCTTGGAGGCACATCGTGGACGGCAGTGCCGCGTGCTGATTGTGAAAGTGAGGTGGATTCGTGGGAGGACGGGGCGATATTATGGGAGGGAAACATTGGAGGGATAGGATGGGCGGGGGCCTTCGCACGGCTGAAGACCTTATAAAACTCATTGCGCCACACTTACCTATGTTGGCAGTGGAGGGTAGACTGTCCGTTGCTATCGTCTGTAGCGTCAACGAGCGACTTGCTAGTACCCGAGCGAGCGTAGACGTACTCCTACGATCTCCCCCCTCATCGTTGTATACTTAATTTCAAAAAATATATTCTTTCATTTTCATACTTCATCTCTCTACCTCCCACCATCACCATCTCCCACCCAGCCATGCGCTTCCGCACACTTGAAATCCGATGGCACGACTCAAAACCTATCTCAACGTGCGACTTTCAGCCAGTACCTTTCAAGCGCGCGCGTCCACCCGCAGGGAACGATGACAGGTTCACGGGGCACTCCTATCGGTTGGCGACAGGCGGTGAGGACAACCATGTCCGCGTACGTCTCACACTTTTTTCTCGCCATTTCTGCCTGTCTTGTGAACTTGGGAAATATGGCTTGGATAGGTCTGGATGGTACATCCCAACATTCGCCCTACGTCTCTCGTCAAGGACGACCCGAACCCCGCCGCGCCGCGCCCTCCCCGAATAGAGTACCTCTCCACCCTCAGCCGACATTCTGCCGCTGTCAATGTCGTTCGATTCTCTCCCAATGGTGCGTGTTTCTTTCGTGTGTCTGTTGCTCGGGGTTTTAATTTTGGAGAATAGGAGAGCTCATTGCTTCGGCTGGAGATGGTGCGTGCTAACGCCCCCTTCCTCCCCATCTTTTGATATTCTCGTGAGACGCGCATTTTCTCAATGTCTTTGTAGATGGTATGATTATTATATGGGGTCAGTCTACGAATCCACAATCTGGTGCCTATGGAAGCGATATTCCACCGGACGAGTTGCAGATGGATAAAGAGTTTTGGAAACCACGGACAACCTTCCGGTGCGCGTCTATCTATTATTTTTTTTTTCTGCATGAAACTAAAACTAGGACAGTTGTACGACTATGCAAGTCTACGATCTCGCATGGAGTCCAACGGGAGAGTACATCATTGCCGGCAGCACGGACAACACAGCACGCGTCTTTGCCTCGGTCGATGGTTCGTGTCCAATTTCCACGGTTGACATTTAGCTCGATCAATCTCACATACATACACAGGAAAATGCGTCTGCGAAATCGCTGAACACTCTCATTTCGTCCAAGGCGTTGCCTGGGACCCCCTAAACGAATACATCGCCACCCAAAGCAGTGACCGCTCCATGCACGTATACCGCATCTCAACAAAGAATGGTACATTCGAAGCCCACGCAGTCGGCCGCAATACAAGAATGCCCAACAGACACACTCGCACGCCAAGTGCACATGGTAGCACTGCAAATGCAACCCGTCCAAAAATGTTCCGTAGCGGATCCTGTGCTAGCGATGCCGAGTCTGCCGTCGACAAAGAGGATGCTGCACCACTCACGCCAGCGACATCTGTCGCGAGTACACCTTCCCTCGCGATGTTCCCCCCACCACCTGTCATTGATAAGGGTCCTTCTTCCCGCCGTTCATCAATTAGCGCTAGCTCCAATGCCCCTGGTTCTCCCCACTCATCTTTCCGGTATGGACGGTCACCCTCGCCGATGCCACCCTTACCGGCGATCAGGAGCTTGCCTCCATCTGCTTGGGCGAATGTCAAGCTATACGGAGATGAGAGCTATACCAACTTTTTCAGGAGATTGACATTCAGTCCTGATGGTGGCTTGTTACTTACCCCAGCGGGGCAGTTTGAAGATCCCATAATAATCCCATCAAGCCTATCCCATAAGGGTGGTTCTGCTCCCAAGGAAGAAGGGGGGACGACCCCCGCAAGAGGACGGAAGGGGAGACCGAGTGTCGTGACTGAGACTTTGTCCTCTTCGGCTGTTGCTGGGAGTGCGAGTGCGTCGACGTCGACGTCTTCGGTGTATATCTACTCGAGGGCAAATTTTGCGAGGCCACCGATTGCGCAGTTGCCTGGACATAAGAAAGCGAGTGTTGCGGTCAGGTTTTCGCCGATTCTGTATGAACTCAGACCGAATGTCGAGAATGGGGAGAACCGGGAGTCTGTGGAAACCAAGACGGCTGCGTTGGAGAAGGGCAAGGAGGGTGCGTTGGATGTGGATGTTACTGGGCCGACTGTCATTGTCAGTCATGCTTCGGACACGCCTACGTCTGGTCAGTCGTCTGGGTCGTTGATGACTCCTCAGCGGACTCCTGTGCAGGGTCAAGGGTCTGCTACATCTTCTATTGCCTCACCGTTGCCGCGTCTTGCACTTTCGACGGCGCCGTTGGAGGGAGGTAATGTGACGCTGCCTTCACCTGGGTTGTCGCCCATGGATTTGCGGCCGCCAACTCCTGCTACTTCGAAACCTTCGACGCCAAGTGTGCATCAGACACAGACACAGGCTCAGGTGCATGGGCATAGCCAGTCACAGACTCAATCCCAGACTCAGAGTGGTTCAGGTGTGGCGACTACGCCTGCGAATACCGCGTCGGTGTTTGCATTGTCGTATAGGATGATGTATGCCGTCGTGACTATGGACGCCGTTGCGATCTACGATACTCAGCAAACTGGACCTGTTTGTTTGTTGACGAAATTGCATTATGATGAGTTCACCGATATGACATGGTGCGTCTACCCCCCCATCCGAAATAGAAAACCAGGTTTTTGACGCACCGTATTTACAGGTCACCAGATGGTCAAACGCTCTTGCTCTCCTCACGAGACGGGTATTGCACTATCGTTATCTTTGACGAGATCCTTCCGGCATCGCATGTCCAACAACACGCACTGCAACTCCAATCCATCGCACATCAGAATTCCGTACCCTTAGTATCAAGTTCCGCAACGAGTACACCTGCGACATCAACTATCGGTCTCCCACATCTACATCTCACACCCTCATCTTCGTCATCTACGTCGAGTATACCAAAGAAACGGAGCGAACCTCCATTGACACCTGCTGCGAGTACAGACGGGGACAATGCTTCGTATTTCGGTGGTCATCAGTTAGGCTCGGGGGGTGCCACCAACAGCACTGCTGTTACCTCTGCTTCTACTACAGGTGCTGTTGCGGCTTCTTCGACTTCTGGTTCTGCCGCTGGAACTGGGAATTCGACAAAGGAAGGTCACAAGCGGCAAGCACCCGGCAATGCTGCCGATAGCTCAAACGTGCATGATAATGGAAATACGGGCAACACGGAACAACAGCCACCAAAGAAGAAGAGACGTGTTGCGCTTACGCGTGTCGGCGATCTGGATTCGTGATTGTGGATTGCAGATTTGGTTCTTTTTTTGGTCCTGTTTGACAAGTCTCGATGATCCCGTCTTTCCCCTCCCCACAACCAGAGTTTGTGGTGTTGCAACGTTTTCTTCTGGGCATATGATTGTATGTGGATGTGATGGCCGCTCGATGACCGTTCGCTTGATCTGTTATTTTTGGTGCCCTGGTTTCCGCCTTGTTTATGATAATAAACGATATGTCATATAACATTTTTTTTTATTTTTGTCTTTGGCCTTGTTCTATCCACGTCTCTTCCTTTGTTCTTCTCTTGGCTCTTTATCCCCTTGACTTCCTTTATCCTCAATCCTTTGTCCTCCTTTATCCCTTATCTCTATCAATCATCTTTATACTCCCCTTCACCGCGACTCCCCTCAAACCCCATCCCAAACACTACATACACGATACATTATTGCCTCGTGTCGAAGCGTCCTTACCTTGTTTTATTGATTCTTAGTCTCGATCTCTTCCCCCGCGTACTCTATAAATAAGTAATCCCTCCCGACTAAGCAATTTTTGTATGATACATGATGCAAGTTCTGATTCATAATTCAATCTGTTTCTGATCTTCTCTTTTCTATCACATCGCCCTGCTCTCTTGTTACACACCCACCGATGCTTCCATTCCCGAGGGCTCATTCATTTTGCCAATTCCAGCATGTGAGTATGCTTTCCGAAATACTCCCTGATACTCCTGAGCACTACATCCTCGTGGTATGTTTCAAATGTATTCCCTGTGTCTCGGATCATAAAAAGGGTACAAGAAGCGAGAGATAACAAGGAGAAAACGGGAAAACAAGGCGCGTATGTATTCAAGAAACCAAGCAGAGGGTTAAGCGGGCTATCGCAGAGAACTTGCACGAAGTGTATTTGTGGAACTGAGCAGATTATCCACCTCGTAATCTGATTCCGTGCTATTCGTGTTCGTGCCCAGGACAATACCGACATCTTTGAGAGCTTTCTGGAGAATCTTGGTCAGGTGAGCCAAACCTGCCTGTTGTTCGGATAAAATCTACACGGGCGAGACATGAGGCACGTCAAGTCATCCTAGTAAAAAAAATAACCACATACCTGGGTAAGCTGTGCCAATCCATCCTCATCTACAACTGCCCACTCTCCCGACCCAGTCCTCGCACGTTCCTTCGCAGCATTAACGGCCCCAAGTAGCGCCCACAACTCATTCAACTTCCCCTTCATCCTCCCCCTCCTCAACTCATCCTCCACCTCCTCCAACGCACTCCTCAACTGCTCCTCCTCAGGCCTAATCGACGAGCTCCGCACACTCGGAATCAACAAATGCAAATGTTGCACAAACTTCAACAACCGCTGCGTCAACTGCGTCTGTGCCACAGCTGCTTTCACCAACCGGGAAGAATTGGATAGGGTATGCTGAGTCGTGAGGGATTCGAGGCGCGATTTGAGGTCTTTGAGGTGTTGTTGGTGTTCTTCTGATTTTTTGTTTTGGGCTTCGACGCGTGTGCGGAGGTCGTCGAACCCGACTGCGAGTACGGGAACGTGGCATGTTGGGTCTGGGTTTTCGCGTACGGCTTTCTCCCAAAGAGCGTCGTTTTTGGCGTTGGCTGGGCGCGTGTAGAGGCTTACTTGATTCGGGTTGACGAGGTTGTAGAAATAGTACTGGGTAAACAAGAACGATCGACGTTAATGTTTGGTGTGTGATAAAACGGAGGAGAGAAGTTGTAGTGCCTACTTGGAATCGACATTGAGGTGAGGCAGGGTTCCATGCATGATAGATCGCCTCAATCTTTTGCTGCAACTGAAGTGACTGCATCTGCGCATCGGCTTGTTGTTGCGCAGGTGTTAATGCCATCCGTGAGCCCAACAGGCTACTCGAAGGTAGGGTAGACGCGTTCAACGCGTTCCCAGTCCCCGTGGTGCTTCCAAACAAACTACCTGTCGTTGGCTGCTGAGTCCTGTTGCCGAAGAGGCTCCCACCGGCCATACCTGTTTGTGGGTTCCCAAATAAACCAGGAGAGGGTTGAGCAGTCGTCATACTGCCGAAGAGGCTTGGCTGCTGTTGCTGCTGGGGTTGTTGCTGGGTCTGCGTGCTACCAAAAAGTCCAGACCCAGACCCAGTGGTTCCCGTATTAGCAGTCGATGAACCAAAGATACCACCAGGTCTGTTTCCGAATAGGGAGGGTTGCTGCTGCTGCTGATTGGTATTTGTCGCGGGGGTGTTTCCAAACAAACTCGTCGTTGGTTGAGTTGTCGTGCCTGCAGTATTACCGAAAAGACTGGTCGCTGGCTGACTCGTGGAGGTGTTCCCAAACAACCCTCCACTGGTAGCAGGCTGGGCGGTGGTGTTTGACGTGTTCCCAAACAATCCTCCACCGGTGGCGGGCTGTGTCACATTGGTCGTGCTCCCAAATAGACCGCCCCCAGTCGCTGGCTGGTTCGTATTCATTCCCGTGTTGCCGAAGAGTCCTCCACTTGTGCCTGGCTGCGTTGTTGTCGCGGATGTGTTTCCAAACAACGAAGTTCCAGTTCCTGGCTGCTGTTGCTGGTTTTGAGTATTCCCAAAAATGCCCCCGCCGGTCGTTGACGGTTGTGTCGTCGTATTTCCAAACAAACTCGGCGTGGTGCCCGTTTGCTGCTGCGTCTGCGTGTTCCCGAACATACCACCCCCCGTGTTAGGCGTATTTCCAAGGATACTCGTGCCACTCGTCCCGGCGGGCTGTGTTGGGTTATTTGCGGCACCGAATATACTTCCGCCTGTAGTGCCAGTCGCGTTCGTGTTGCCGAAGAGGGAAGAGGCTGGCTGGTTTTGCTGGGGGTTAGTGCCGGCGTTGCCAAAGAGCGACGTTGTTGGTTGGTTTGCCGGTTGAGTTGTGTTGCCAAAGATGCTAGTGGTTGGTTGTTGTTGAGTATTTCCAAAGATGCTTGCGCCAGCGGCTGGCGTGGTGTTTTGGGTATTACCAAACGCTCCGAAGCCAGACATCCCCTGGAAATCTCGATCAGTATACTCCACTTCAACTGATCGTTTCCGTCCAAACATATGAACTCACGAAATCGACAAAGGAGTGGGATGCAAATAATGAGACTAAAGATCGCTAGATGGTTGCGACCAAGTAGTTACACCTGAACGCGTTCAGAGGATGGGAATCGGTGCAGACCATAGCCAACCTCCTCGCTGTGAAGCACGTGACCTCGGCTTGGCGTCTAACATTGATCGAACTTAATGCTCAAGGTCCTCACAAGATCCAATAGGTTCATAATGTAATTCAACTCAAAACAAGGACAGGGAACGCAATGATCACAACTCCGCAAAAGAAATCACATCCCTTACAGCTTGGCCGCCCATAAACGTTCGAGACGAAAGCAAAGGCCAATGTAATGTTTCATATGCGCAGGGATCGACATGATGAACGCCGCGTAGGATGGTATGCATGGTCATATTACATACGATGTTTTGGTAGGGCATGAATACAAGACAGCAAGCTCAGAACTATGGACAGATAATTAACAACTCGAAAGCAGAAGCAAGATAGAATTCCGACGTACCCTCAGGGGCTGGAAGAACCACTTGTTCTTGCCAGTTGTGTAGCGGTCCTCAAAGAGCTTCTTGATGGTTTTCTTGGCATCCTCCCGTTGCGAAGGCTCCTTGAAGGTATCGACAGTCACAGAACCCTTGAGACCCTCCAACTCAAGAGCATATCGTGTAGGGAACAAGTGCGAGTAGTTGACAACCTAACAAACGCGGCAGTGCGTCAATATCCATCCCACTACACCATGTAAATGCAGACGCACCTTGATGAAAGGCTTCACTTTGCTCCTCGACGCCACCTTCTTCTGACCCATACGCCGTGTCACCTTGCGGGGGTAACGCTCAACTCCAGCAACGATGGCATGGGGGTACGGCCTCTCTTTTGTGCCCTCATCCACCTGCTTAATGATAACGACCTTTTTGCCGGCCTGGCGACCTTGGAGGACGATTGCGACCTGTTTCCGCGTGAATCCAATGTTCCCCTAACCAACAAAGTTGCTCTACTGCGCACCTTACCGGGCTTGTAAACTGGCAGAGGTTCAGTCAACTATCTGCTTAACATAGGATCACATAAATCACATACCTTTGACCATCTTGACGTACGGCGACGAGCTTTTGATTTGCGCCTCTACAGGAAATAGTGAGTACCATGGATTCGTCTATACCGGAAATCTCCGAGGTGGCTTGTAGTTCATGCGATAAGGTTCACAACTTTCACCAAGATGTTCGGCATTTCCCGATGTTGCTATTTCAGCTTGCATCGAATCACTGATCAGAATCACATCCACATTGTCAGTATGGCGAACAGGAGGAAGCTTTTCATGGTCGTGCACACTGTTTTGATGGATGTCCACTAATAGTCTCCGCTCAAATTCCAACGTTCTTCTGGTCCCAAGGTGGCTGTCGCTAGTTGATCACCTCACTGTGGACATTGTACGGATTTCACTCACGTTCTAGCATCTGGGAATGTCTGGCTTCCAAGCTGATGGCAATCGGCTTGCCCCTACGCTCGAGGGTTCACCTATGGCCGTCTCCTGACAGACTTCTGGCTTCCATTCGGCGTATTAACAACTTACAACGTCAGGCGATAATAGAAATGACATGAAATGACCAAAGAACACACTGCCCGCACAAGTAAACGTCAGTAGTTAATAGAGTGATGCCACACGTTTTCAGCGAGATTCCGAATGTGCAGCCAATTTAGTTTCAATTCACTTCCCATTGAAAACTCACTGAGAACAAGGTTGCGTATGCACTCTAATCTCAGGCATGGCCTGCAGTAAGGAATTTGACGTGTCCTTCGAGCCAGACCGTCCTTACCGCATCGGAGGGGGTAGAGAAAGGTCCACGGAAAACATCCGAATACGGCATGTGCGTAAATGCCGAAACTAAAATTAGTGTCAGCTTAACCCTATGGAGCAGGAAATGCACCGATTAGTCCAACTTTCCAAGTGCGCAGTAGCACACACCGGTGATCCTGTCACCGCCCATACCTAAGTGAATGTCAATGTCCAAATTACAGTCGCTAAGAGAAATTTTCTATTTGAATTGTCCAAGAACACGTTCCCGAGAGAGGAGGGAACTTGGTATTATTTTGATAGTAACAATTACACTGCAGAGGACCCATGATGAAGGAATGAACCATGGGTAGTGTACGGCAAAAGAGTGGATCAGTAGGACAAAGACAAGAACACAAAATCGAGGAAATATGGGAGGGATATTTGACCAATCGTCGAGCGGGGGGTATGAGGGGTATGAGTTCAAGCCATCGTAACATCGAGTCGTCCGAGGTCATATCATGGCAGACAAAAGCACCCTGACACGATCTCTGTCCGAGACGAAGATTTAAGCGTTAATGTTGACTATCGGAGCAGTGTCAATAAACGTGTTGAAATGGTAGCGGATAGTACCTACTCGGCGAGCAGCCAATAGCAATGAGGCCGTTGAAGTTGTTGTTTTCACAGCAAACGGGTTGGGCATTGCTACGAACTGCTAAGCAACCAGAATGTCGAAGCCGAAGAATGAAGCAAAGACTCACCAGCTGTTGCCACCAATGCCAACAACGGACAGGGGGCTGCAGGTAAGACCAACAGCAACATCAGGGTCGAGTACAATGCCTAGGAGCGAAGCAAGAGTGCTGGCGGCCTTGTCGTTGGCATGGGTGACGCTGTTGCAGCATCGAACCTTCTCAACGTTGCAATTTCCATGGTTGCCACCAGGGTGGTTGGAAGGCTTGGGGTGCCTAGCACCTAAAGGCGGCATTAGGAGGGCTCCAATGATCTATAGCTAACTTACCAAAAGTACGCGAGCGACGAACAGGCGCACGAGGGGGAAGACCACGAGCAAGGCGAGAGGCGTTGGTCTCAGAGTGAGCAACTGCGTTAACGCTAACAGCCGCGAAAGCGAGGAGAGAGAAGACGGTGATGAACTTCATAGTGAAACTAGTGATGTTTTTTTAGCGAAGATGTGCGAAGGACGAAGGCCACGACGAGAGGGCAAAGGAATGGACGGAAAGAATCCTGAAGGGAGTGAAACAAGACACGTTCATGTTTTATACCAGATCGCGCATCGAAACCGGACAGCCGAAGATGGCGCGAGATGATTACGGGAGCTTGTTTGGCTTCTTAATACTATACGTAAAGTATACTGTACCAAACCCTTTTTGTGCTTCTTACGCTCTCATCACTCCGTGTCCGACACCGAGGGCGCTCCTAATGGTTCTCCTCTCCCCATTGCTAAACCGGATGTTCTAGGGAAAGCTGGTGGCAACCTATACGCATATGTCCGCCTCTTTGCGTGTTTCTTGAGAAAAATCACAGACTGTGGGCCTGCGGCCCACGAGACATTAACAATTTAGAGACAAGAATGGAAAGGCTTCTTGCGGCTTCCCTGAATCGTGAATCTTACTAAGGTGTCCGATTGTTAAATTGCCGTGAATGCATGGCGGTTGTTGATGGTCATCGTCGAAAATAATAATACGACTGCAGATATTAGAGTTGACTTTAGAAACCCGCAGCCTTACTTCCTTGAGGCTCTTTAAGCCTTTTGAATGATACCTTGTGAACTGCTGGAGCTGTACGTTTGATAAACTCCAATTTCCCACCGGCTAGCGCTCCACAGGGGAGCAAAACATGATACGGCCTCGCTCGGTTCACACTATCCCTTCCGCAAACGATCTTTAACAGTCAGCCGCCAACCACAATCTGCAATGAGGTAGTCCCAGGTTCTTTTGACAAACATACTGGAAACTAGACAGAGGGTGGGGAAAAAGAAAGAATGGAACGACTCTAAAAGATCACTATCGACTTTATTGAAAACCCTTCCTAAACTCCATTACTGTTGAATTGGAATTCAGGGCTCAACTTCAAAGGCCGACCAAGCCACTGTCGTCAGAGACACTTGATCACACATGAACCCCAGTTAACAGTCCCAGGGCCTAAGTTATACTCCACTGCTTGCTCCACAAATTGCAGTTGGTTGGCTGCCAGCGTCTTCCCTGGACTGAATATACCTATTCAAGTTTTAATCATGAGTTACACGCTTGTGGTGTAATCGCGTGTTAACAGGACGCATTGACACCATCGACACGCAGGAGTTGCTAAGGCAGAGTCATGAGTGGCGCCTTCGGACCTAGACCGCCATCCAGACAATTTCCGCTTATTTCATCCCTTGAAAATTTAAAGTTAAGCAACAAGGAGCCCGCACTGCGCGGGACGGCTGAAGGATAAATTATAAAGTACCGCAACTGCAAGGAAACCTAAGTGCCAGCTCTGTTGCCTAGCAAAGGGGACTAGCGCATCCCCGGAGCTTCAAACGCTGCCTGAGATATCTCGCATTTGGCACACACCCATATGAACTTGTTCACTGGAAGCCACAAATCAAGTCGGATTGTAGAGGAGAAAGAGCGGACATAGATGCCAGCACGGAGAGTGAGATAGTGTTTTGGATGCCCACATTTCAAAGGTCAAACCATTTCTGGTTCTCCGCCGCCGGCCTCTGAGCTAGAAGTAGAAGATGGACGGGCTTTAGCATGTGAAGGTGAGTAAACTCGTGTGATAGCAGACTGGCAGACGTTTTCTTGAATACTGAAGTGCCATATCTTCGGTCACCAAAGTGCCAGCGGAAGACTTGAAACCAGTAGCACAGGTTAGGCCTTGCGTCTAGCAGTCACTGTCAGTGGGAGCAAGATGAGCGGTCAGGGAGGATTGCGTCCATGTGATCGTTTTCACGTGATTTATGATTGGTCATCAAGATCCAGAAGTCCAGAGAAAGTTGTGCAGCAGCCGTCAACTTGCGTTCTCTCTCCTCCCGCACTTGCTTATCGCACCATTTCAAGAAGATATGGTATTAAAACACGTTGTCTTAGATGTATATATTGCGTCTCTAAACGTAACGCTTAGGCGTCCTTGCACTTTTGCTCGGAATGCAACAACCTACTCTATCCTAAAGCCGACCAACAACGCAGGATCATGGTCTATGCATGCCGTATCTGCAACTACGACGAGATCGGAGAGAACAAATGCGTGTATAGGAACGATCTTTTGACTGTTACGAAGTACCCTTCTCGACCTATTACACTTTGACAAAACCTTTGACACGACCACAGAGAGCAAGTCGGTGTAACGACGGATCTTGGTGCAGACCCTACCCTCGTGAGCGGCTTTTGCCCTGTTTTCTGTAATGCCAGAGTTCTGATCGTTTCTGGCTAAAGGCACATTCCAATATTCCCTGTCCACGGTGCGGGCACGACGAGTGCGTAAATGGGTGTTCTTTGTCCTATCTTTCAAGCTGACCTTTTATCACGTCGCTAGTGCCGTCTTCTACCAGGATCAGTCGAAACGAAAGGAAACAAGAATGATCCTATTCTTCGTCTGCACGAAATGTGACTACGCTTTCAGTGACCCTTCACTAGACAACCGACCCGAGACGGACGAGACATAGCGCCAGCCTATACAGCATGTCCCTCCCCCTTTCGTAAGTAGGTTTTACGAACATCCGGCACTGATGTTGGACATTGCTCGCCAAGTCCTCCAGACTGAAGGTCCATCTCTAATTGCCACCAGTGTAGTCTCGGTCTGGGTCTTCATGGGTTCAGGTTCTTTTCTTCTTAACCCCAGGAACAGATAACAATATACCTCTATTTTTGCAACTCCATGCGGGGTCATCTTGGCAAGACATTGGACAACTCAGGCACCGAGAGATGGCATTTACGAGGGACTTGATTCAACGCCACCATTCTGTTCACACCCGACTGTCCCAGCGATCTCCATTATGCCAGCCTCTTACACGCTCATTGCCCGTTTCCAAGCCTTGACTCCAAAGAACCTCAATGTTAAATCTTGCCACATCGAGACCAAGACACCCTCGGCCGCCTCAGAGGTGCCATGTTACACAGATGTTCCTGAATTATGAAAGACCGAGGTACAAATGACCTCCAAGTCGCATCCCCCATCCAGGCCACGCTAGAGCCATGCTCCGCTCTTCAACCAACAAGGTCACACAACTCCGTATGATTTATCACATTTCCCACAAACACGGCATGGGTGGTCCTCGTACAGTTCTCCAAGTCCGAAATTTTCAGGAGTGGTTGAGATACTTATCTCCAAACTCACGTGGGCAGAGCGACTTCTCTCCCTGTCTCGCCTCCAAGGGCGCCATCGCGTGCCAAGCATGCTTCCAATCTCCATTACCATTATTAGGGATTGATAGAAGAATATCCTAAACCCACCTTCAATCCAACCATTTCAATTCCCCCGGAAATATCAAAAGCTGCACATAAGAAGCACCCTCTTCTTCCTACTGCCACTCCGTGTTATCGGAATCTTCTTCCGTTGCTAATCATCACCCTGAATGAACGTAAACACTTACCTTTGCTTCTATTCCCTTATTATAAGCCCCGAAGAACCACCACGATGCAAGGTGTCAATGCTTATGTCGATCCTTCTGGCCTTTGTGGTATGTCATCGGTGTGTCGTTGCCACGACTTGCGCTCTAGAACCAGGTGTGATGAAGATATATAGAGTCCGGAAACTCGGGATAAATCAGTCGGCCCTTGGGAAAATAGGCGTGCACATCAGAATGGTAAGGGTGAATGTGACGGCGCGCCAATAACGCAACGATAGTCAACGTATCAGTCTCTGACAGTTGAACGGCGCTGAGCGTTCCCTCACGATCAACACGGGAGTCGGGTTAAGTTGAATAATTTTCATGAAAAGTCTCCGATATGGAGAATACAGCCCCATTTTCGGGTACTGCCTTTCACCGCACTGTGAGCGGCGGTAAAATGGACATCGTTGTTGTAACATAGGTAACCAGTAATTCTTCGTCGTAAGAGAAGTGCTCGCTTGTCGTCCATCGGTCCGAAGATTCCCCTTCTCGTTCTCGCGTCATCGTTCCGACCAGTGAAAATGTCTATTAATTGTATATATCTAGTTCAAGGTCCATATAAGTCCGAAAGCCCAACAAGAAAATTGCAGTAAGTGATTATGGTACAGAGGTGGATGGATGTTGATGCATTGATGCATGATGGTCCTGATGCTGATGGTAGCAGAGGGTAGCAGTTCCGGGGTGTGATCGATCATACACATTGAGAGCCTGTTCTTCTAACAACGAAACAGCGGGCAATGACAATAAAGACGGCGCTGGACATCATACATATCTATATAGAATTATCAGATTAAAGGAATAGCAATGGATATAAAGGCACTTACACCAGCGAATAGTATCGGGCGTCTTAATAAATAAGGGTAATCATCAGCTCGCTGCCATCATTAGGACAAGGATAAAGAGGTCACTCACCCCCAGTTATAGTTGCTCGTGAGAAGGGCGCCGGCAATCGGCGTCGCTTAAAGGTCGCGCAGATGAGAAAGGTAAAAAGGCGCTGTCAGAGTGTGGAACATCACATACCGAAAAGTGCAATAATCCCTGAATCGAAGTCAACAATAGTCCTGATCAACCAGTTCTCCCAGGATTGGGCTCACCAGATGATGCGAAGGCGATTCCCATTCGGGCACCAATTTCTTCAACTGACTCTGCTAGGGAAGCTTACACAGAAGATGAGGGATTTTGGCTTGACACTCGTGGCAAGGACGTACCAATCATTGGAGGAACCAGTGCTACATCTATTCGGGGCGTTAGGGCGAATATTCCTGGTGAGAACGCGAATAAACACGTACTTGCGCCGGAAACGAACCCAAACGAGATGGAGAATAAGATATATCCTGTCTCTGTATTGACTGCGGAGAGACAGAAGATATTGACACTCAAGATGAACGCGAAGACGATGTTAATATTAATAACTCCTAATTTGGGGCAGAGCAACGGAACCAATGTCCGGCCAAAAACGGAGGATCCGCTTATGATAGACAGCTACGAAATTATTCAGATTAGATGGAAGAAAGAGCCTGTTTCCTGCATTAAACTCACATAATAGAAGGACGTGTGCCTGTCGATTCCATGCAAGGCTGCGCTCAGCTGGATGAAGAACTGAGGGAAGAACATGCCGAAGTTCGACAGCATCGCTCTAATAAACCAGTTAAAGACCTACAGTAGTTCGCCTTTTGGTTGAGCTACTCACGAGACCACCATGAGACCATATGCCGGATCACGAAATAGCTTTTTCAAGGGTACGGCTGGGGTTGTCGAAGGCTTGGAGATTCGTTTCGCTCGCATCATGAAATTCGCCAAGATGAAGCATATGCTGTTGATGCCTGCGCTGATGCGGACGCCATTATGAAAGCCAATTTTCGAATGGAAAAAGCGGTTTAGGAGAATCGGATGCAGGGTAGCGCCTAATGATGATACCGGGCTCAGCGGTCATTGATGTGTCCCATCGGATGAGGTGAAACGAACAAACCTGAAGCTGTCCCAGCGGCAACAATTCCCATCGCCAAAGCACGGTGGTGTTTGAAATGATGGGATACAACTCCCAAACCTGTGTTGCAGTTCAAAAAAATGCAAGGGGCGACGAGCGACGGGAGGATTGACGCACAAGGAATGTATACGATACCTGAAGCGAGTCCGGATCCAAATCCATGCGATAAGAGCACCTGTGAAGAGTTCAGTCGATTTATTGTATTAAGGACTGATAGACACACCTGATACCACTGGTTCTCTTTGCTCAGTGAGAGCATGAAGACTTATTTTTGTTAGCTTACAGCAAAGGCGGGATGGAGCGAGCTCACATGAGAACGCGTGCAGGGCAGTTCCTACAACCATCATGGGGCGGCTATGACATACAGGTCGATGAAGTGGGGAACCAACAACCGGTGGAGAACGCACAAGTAGCCCCGATCAAACAGCCTTCCCGTCAGGATACCCACCGAAAATACAAGGCATAACTGGACACCGCCAATCCAGCTGTCCGGTCATAAGAGCGCGGTAGGCATGTATAGGAAGGGGAACAGACGCACCCTATCTGAGTGGGTGAAAATTTCGTTAAATAGTATCGGACATAATAGTCTAGCCGCAAACTTGAGCGGTCGCGGACGGGATGGGAAATTTCGTCAATACTGTAACGTCCCGTCAGTTTTGAGGCGCATTATCTTGAATTGAACCGAGGCTCACCCTTGATAGGCCCCGAACGAAAGAGTATAACTAAAAATATTAGTATGCGCATCTCCCAGCAGTATCAAAGGACATACCCAAAGGTCGAAACTTGCATCAGAAAGCTGCCAAGAAGGCCAATAATGAGGATGTTGACAAAACGCCTAAAGGAATGGGCTTACGCGCCAGCCAAGGTCAACCATGCTTGTAGTCTCCCTTCCTGCAGCTCGTCTTCATGGTTAATAGTGTCCCCCGCCGGTGATGTTTTCTCGAAGCCGTTTTCAATGCTCATGATGTCATTGCTTGATGTGTATGATCGGCGTGACATTGAGGGCAAGTAGGCAGTACCAGACCGACGAAAAAAAATCGCCTTGAGAAAAAAGAGGAGGAAAACGGAGACACGCCGGCAGTGCCTGTCGCTATAAGTACGGAGGCACAGATTGTGATCTGCAGGACAGGGACGGGGAGATTTCTTGGAAACTCTATCGAGGAAGGGTCCGATCCTGAGGCCTCAGATCTAGGATCAGGTTGTCACAAGCCCCGAAACGGCAAAATGCGCGGATTACCTTCTACTCATACCCCCATTTACAACGAGGGGTGCCCGATATCGCATCCATTCAAAACCCATCGATGACCACTAGCCGAGTAATGGACACCTGTTGATTCATGATTGCCACGCACATACTGCAGTACGGCTTTAATCACCGGCCTTCTTCGTGCGAGTCGGTTGGACGCAGTGGGGTCCCGAACAGGAGAGATTTCAATCAATTGGTCCAGCAACGTCCTATTTTGGTTCCCACAGTCGGACTCCGCTTCCGCAGGGTGCGACTCGGACGAAGCAAGTTGAATTGCTGTAACAATTGGCTTTTCACATCTCACAACCGAAATCCTTGCAAAAACTCACTGCAAATTCATTCTGTCACCGTGATCGTCGACCAGAGTCAAAATCTTTCAGTCACCTAGTATATCTGTCACATGACACCGCAACTCGACATGTCTTCCCGACCTGTTCGCAGGAAGGTCAACTGGTCTTAGCTCTCTCCCACTGTGGGTAAAACAACCAGGGACGGGAACCACATTTAATCTGGTCTTCTCGTACCCTTCATTGCTGATATCCGCAATTTTCCCTCAACCATTCTACCGAGCCTGGGGTATTACCACTGGAAGACTGATCTCTGTTAATTGTCGCTACTTTCCACACCTGGATTAGAATGGCAACAGACATTAAGAGTGGGAGCTCCGATGCCGGGGCCAAATATTCGGATCCCAAAACACTTGACGACGCTTGCTTGGAAAAAGCCTCAGTGGAAACACAACTCGATTCCCCTGATCCTGTATCCACATGCCCTGATGGTGGGTGGCGGGCGTGGTCTGTAGTTGCTGGCGTGTCAGTGATTCCTTCCCTCGGCCTATTGCTATAGCTCACGGCGAGGCACTTTAGATGGATTACACAATTCGTTGCTTTCGGGTGAGTATGATCACCTCCTCGGTGGCCCTAGCTAATCCCAATCAGTTATATAAACTCGTTTGGGGTCTATAATGGTAGAGAACATGATACACATTGTGTTTGCATTCCTCACGTTCCTTAGACTTCTACGTTCGCGAGTACCTCACGAATTTTGAGTCCTCTCAGATCAGGTATGTATTTCGGCTATGGAATTACAACCCTTGCTGAGCGCCGGTTTCGGTTGGCCCGAAACAGTTGGATAGGCAGCGTTCAGCTGTTCTTCCTATTGTCTTCTGGACTCGTCTCAGGCAGAGCTTTCGACGCTGGATATTTGTTAGTAGTTATTCCCAACCTTTCATGCGGTGAACTTGTAACAGACCACGGTCAACAGTTTCCAGGTGATGCTGGGTGGATCTATTTTGTTTATTTTCTGCCTCTTCATGCTGTCCATTACGCAGCCTGAGCAATACTACCAGGTGAACTCTCCGGGTTGTTGTACGTGTTGTATCAGAGCTTATTTCTTTCAGGTCTTTCTGGCCCATGGTTTAGGTGCTGGATTCGCCGCGGGTGTGACTTATGTTCCAGGGATGGCCGTCCTCTCTCACTGGTTTCAGAAGCGTCGACCATTAGCATTTGGCATCGTTACCTCTGTGCGTATGTCACTCGCATACCTTGATCGAGAATTACCAACACATTTTTGCCCAGGGCTCAGCTATCGGAGGGTTTGTTCACCCGATCATGCTCAACGCATGGTTTCACGGCGCCCTGGGCTTCCACACAGGTGTACGAGTTAGTGCTGGTCTCAACGGGGGTCTCCTAGCCATCGCCTTGCTTCTCGTCAGGACAAGATTGCCGCCGAGCCACGTGCCACAGAATACCCTGACAAGCATGAAGACATTTATGCGAGACCCTCCTTACCTAGCAACGGTTTTTGGGTAAGCTCTCAATATGATATCCGGGCGTGTTCACAAATCTCATCTCTCGAAAGAACGATGTTGACTTTAGCGGGCCTGTATTATCCATTCTTCTTCATCCAGCTGAATGCAATCAAAAATGGCCTCAACCCAACGCTGGCGTTTTACACAGTCCGTCGTGAAAGTATCACTTTAATGATATGCCTCCTCATTTCAAACGAAGGTAGCGATGGTGAATGGGGCTAGCGCTGTCGGAAGACTGGTTTCTAACCTTCTCATACGCCCATTTGGAGCGTTCAATGTCGTCATTGTCTGTGTCCTCACGAATGCTTTGCTGATCTTCTGTACCCTTGCTGTTAAGAACGTTGCCGGTACAGTGGTCTTCAGCCTCTTCTTTGGCTTCTTCTCCGGGGCCTGTAGGATAATCTCGCAATTTCCATTGAGGCACAGATCCTGAAGGTTTTCCCGCAGATGCTGGGATGCTGGCGCCCATGGTCAGTTCCCTAGCTGAAAATGACAAGGAGATAGGAGCACGTATGGGCATATGCTTTACATTTACTGGTATGCACCACTATTTCGGTTTAGCCGTGCATGAATCCATGTCGTTTCAGGTTTAGGTGGCCTCGTAGGTACTCCGATTGCGGGGGCTCTTCTTTCGTCACGATTCCTATGGTGGAGACCGATCCTCTTTGCGGGATTGTGTGTTTTCAGCGGCGGTTTGTGCTTCTGTACTACCCGGTTCTTAATGGCCCGAAGGAGAGGGACACAAAGGGTTTAACCTAATGATTGAGTGCAACCCTCGTGGTTTCATGATCTAGGCGAACCGGTCGATCTGGGTGATTTCAAGTTCTGGTTTACGAGAGAATTCCCTCATGTTGTGTTTGACACTCCGCGACGAACGAGGCTACTTCCATATTAAAACGATGCATGATAGATACCGACTGCCGTCCAGTTGGGCAGGCGTTCATACGATGCACTTAAACCCGCGGCACAGGTTGGCAAAGCTGACAGTTCTCGGAAGACAAAGTATCTTTCTCCTTCGGGCAGGTTGAGGGCTATCTTCGAAATGCCGATATCGCCGTGTTTCCCAGTGTTCCCTTTGGGGACAGAGTGAGAACAGGAGCAAGAAATAAGATTTTCAAAAGGAGCACTATCATTTTCTGGATCTACGGCAGGTATTCCGAATCATTTTATACCCCATGGGCTTGTCCAACCCTAAGGTTAAGATTGGAAGGCAAAGGGACCACCACCCTCCGACATCTTTATTTTAAATGGGTTTGTGGCCTAGAACCAGTCTTCTTAAAGTCCAGCCATTAGCTGAGCCTATCGTCGTACCCGACAGCGGATGGGAAGGATCAATTATTTAAACATACCCTATTTTTTGCGGTGCTGAACCACAACTCCAGCATCAAACTCCTTTCGGCGGCCTTGCGTAAATATAAGAGAACATCATGCTGATGTCTGATGTCTTGCAAGCCATTCAACAGTATTTCTTGAAGTTGATGGTCCCTGCACATCACTGGAGATAAGTATAAAACCCCCCACCTTGTGTTCGACCCTGCACACTTTGCCCTCGACTTCAACTCAATTTTGATACACACATGTCGCGCCAATCAATGCAGTATCTCGTACCTCTGCGCACACCAATATTCGCTGAGTTGTGACTCTGTGAGGTAACGAGAAGCGTGCCGTTATATCAAGTACCGAGCCTCTCGCGAATTGTGGCTTGGGTCTAGTGCAATAAACCTTGATTTTTTTTTAAAAAAAAAAACGAATTGTGGCTTGGGGCTCATCTTCACTGATGAGCCTGCGCGGTCCCAGCATTGAATATTGATTCCCGGTGAGGTTCCAGTGACTTTTGAGATCGAAGTGCAGCTCCTCCTTGTTTAGTCTGGATTGCCTGTCAAGTATCGTAAGTGGATGCATATTATTTTTAGTTGAGCCCCTTGGCTAGTTTTTCAAATGGCCGCGGGTGTTGCCGGTGGTAGCGTTGAACACAATAGGCGAATAATGGGACCGAATAAGTTCTATGCTAGCCAAGATGATAGACAGATTGGTGTCCCAGAAGAGTATGCCTCAGAAAGAGGCATTCTTGTCTGCTTGTGTATCTACGTTCGGGCAGGACATGAAGTAACACTTCGTTCCGGACCTTGGGGGTAAGCACCACAGGAAACGCAGTGATTTCGATGTGCGATGTGCATCAATTAAACTCCAAAAATAATGTATGACAAGGGAGCCGCATGGCCGACTAGGACCTGAAGAAAGCCGATGATGAGTTTGATTTGCACTCGTGGCAACGATGTCTCCGGCCAGTAGGTTACGGCCCACGAGGATTTGGGCTTGATGTTTCCTCACTCTAAGGACAAAAGCATTGGCGTATTGAGTAAAAGAAGAGATTTGGAGAGTTTAATAGTGTCAATCAGAGGTCGGGCAGAAGTGAAAGTCTTATCCAATCGGCCGTCGATTACAAGTCTGGTGGCGCTATTTATAGAGCATAGTTCGGCGATGTGACTGCCGATGGTATGCCCGAGCCTATATCGCCTAGTTTATGCCAACCAGTCTGCATTTAAAATCAATGCCTGTCGTTTCAACCGTGACAGCCATCCTCATTCCCGTCCCTTCGCAACCCCGTCCCTCCAGCCATGGACCCAATATCTCAAGCCGCTACGAAGGATGGGGAAAAATGCGTCGAGTCGACGGGGAACGGTTCCTCTGCATCTTTGTCCACCAGCGCGAAGGAATCAGCGCAAACGACAGTGCAATTAACAGTCGCCACCGTTCCGAGTCCCGAGATACCCGAAGGCGGGTTTTGGGGCTGGTCTACAGTCGCGGGAGCGTGAGTTGATCGTCTCCAATCTCCGTGAGATCCTTGGTCTAAATACAACCGCTTTCTCATCCTAGTTGGTTGATCCAGTTCGTGACCTTTGGGTAAGTAGTTGTCAAGTTGCTTTAAGGGAGTATTCTGTGACCCTCATCCGACGTGAGGTATGTGAACGCTTTTGGGGCATACCAGGACTTCTACGTGCGAGAGTACCTCAGGGAGTCGACTCCGAGCGCGATAGGGTGAGTGACTTCATCACTGGTGATAATGGGTATGGTCATTTAATCTTGATCCAGATGGATTGGAGGTGTCCAAATATGCTTCACTTTCTCGATGGGTGTCATTACTGGGAGATTGTTTGATGCGGGATACTTGTGCGTGGTTCTCATCGCTAATCTTGGTCCGATTTTGCTCATTTCATGCGATTTCTGATTCTAGCTACTGGTTGAATGCCAGCAGCTTGATTCTTTATGCCGTCTCAAGTCAGTCGCTAAGACTGAATTAACTGCCATTACTAAAAGGTCTTCAGTTTTCATGCTCTCCCTTTCTCACCCAAACGAGTATTACCAGGCACGTCTGACGCCACCTCTGCGTGAGCACGACCACATACTTATTATACGTCCAGGTGTTCTTGAGTCATGGAATTGCTTTTGGCCTTGCGAGTGGATTGTCATATGTTCCAAGCCTGAGCATCGTTGGTCACTACTTCAGGCGCAAAAGGACTCTCGCCGTAGGAATTGTGTCGACCGGATCTGCGCTTGGTGAGTTTCACAATCTCCTTCATTAATAAACGGAACTCACGCTCTCTCAGGTGCAATTTTACAGCCTATAATGCTTAATAACCTCTTCTCTGGCCGGATTGGGTTCCATAATGGTGTTCGCATTAGCGGGGCATTCAATGTTTTTTTGTTGTTAATCGGCAATTGCCTCATGAGGACGCGTGTACCTCCCCATAGGGGACAACATCCCTTCCCTGTGAAGCGTTACTTCTCGGACCCGCCCTATGTCATCGCCGTAATTAGGTTTGTATTCAAACGAGCTGCTTTAGACGCCACGCTCATCAAGCTGTAGTGCCATGTGTGCCTTTCTCGGCCTATTCTTTGTTGTATTCTATCTGCAATTGTATGCCGTACTCCACGGTGTCGACGAACGTCTAGCATTTTATTCTGTGTGTGACTTTGCTCCTACCATGTCTCGTGGCTGATTACCCCTCTAGCTCGCTATATTAAACGCAGCCAGCATTGTCGGTCGCATACTCCCTGGATTCTTTGCACCCAAACTTGGGCCTTTGAATATGAGCATTTTCTTTATGATAGCTAACGGCGTGGTGACGGCGTGTATGCCAGTAGCCCGGCGCAGCGTTGGAGTGATCATTTATGCAGTCTTTTATGGTCTCATCTCCGGGGCTAGTATGTGATAATTTGCTCGTCATTAGGGCTATTCACTCACTTCGTTGTTTATCAGCGATTGCGCTAGTGGCTCCGATGATGGGTATGTCAATTTCAATGTTATATATCTCCCGGAATAATAACCCCATGGCCCTCCAGTCAGCTTGATCGACGACCCCAGGGAATACGGGACCCGACTGGGCATATTCTTCTTTTTTGGTGGTGAGTAATACTTTTACTTCACTTGAAATTGATTGGAGGTAAACGTCGGTTTTACAGGTATTATGGGCCTTGTTGGTAAGTACCAGCCGCGCGAATGTTGCATCTGTATGTTGAACATGTATCAGCTACCCCAATATCCGGTGCATTACTTGCCAGTGACTATCACTGGGCTCAAGCAGGCGTTTTTGCCGGTGTACGTCCATGGACTTTTAACCGGTTTTTGTTAGTAACTGATTGACGAGGATGCTAGGTCTTCTGTGTGGTCTCAGGCCTTCTGTACCTTGTCTCCCGAATGCTCGTTGCAAAGAGAAAAGGAACACAAATCCTATAGTTTAGCAGTCCAATGCGACTGCAGAAGTGAGCCTCAGACCCTTGATTTGATTTGCATGAACATTGCTTGTTGGACGCTGGTGTTTAGCCATGACATCTTGCCCTTCTTTGCATAATTGAATAGAACCATGTTGCATAGAATTGTGTTTTATAGTATATGATACGTACATACAGGAATTCAAATACATATTCAGGCATTCTTAAACCTCAAGACCTCAAATTGAATCAGGGAACCCGAGCCTACTAGAAGCAAGGGGCAGGAATGGTCCGGTCCCCACCACTCCAGTTGGTCTTCGACAATTTCCTCTTGTATGGCCTCCTGACCGGGATCTCCTTCCGAATCTTTGATCCACTACTCGTGCCTATGTCAATGATGTATGCCACACGAATGCGGACTTTTGTTGATGTGATGTTTGGTGGTGCCATGCGACTGCCGGACCTTAGCCCCTGTTCCATCAGTGTTTATCCTGCTTCACAATCTATCGTTGCATGTCGAGACTAGTCCACTTGATCTATATCCATGGATTTCAAGGTTGATCCCACCTTTGCAACTACGGCACTCTACTGATATTCGACGGAAAGGGAACGACACCACATTCCAGGTATGACACGACCTCCCAGTCTGAAAGATCGTCGCTCAATTGTCGCAGTCATTTCCCTTGGACTTGCAGAACCATTTATCTGCTCGCATTCCCGAGAACTTGGATTTCAAGATTCAAAGCAGCCTCTATCCCACCTACAAAAGCGTCAAGCCACTTTCTTATGCCACCAAGAACTTTCTGGAATGGTGTGTCCTCATCCGCTTCCGGCACGAGTCATGGAGGGTTACAATCGTGTCGCAGGTTACAAACACAACCACCGGGGCCGGTAATTCTCTTGGGTCACTCCATGGGAGGTCTCCTTGCAGCAGAAGCAGCCACAGATCCATCGAACGCCCCAATCGAAGAGACAGGGAAGCCCCGCCGTATTGTAGGCGTCATAGCGTTCGATACCCCTTACCTTGGCATGCACCCGCATGTCATTATCAGCGGCATCGCATCGCTCCTTCCAAAGGACACCGGAAACGGGGAAAAGAAATCAGAAGGCGAAATGAACGCTCACCCCGATATTACGGTTGTCCCTGAACAAGTTACCGACGACTGGGAGGCGTTTAAGCGGAGTGAAGGTGAGTACTTAGTGTAAGTTAGGGTTGCTCTTGGTCGCTGAGGGATGAATTTTCTTTATGGACTTCGCTGATGTCACATGCAGCCAGTCGCCCAGGACACGCTCGTTCGGACTCGGATGGATCACCCCATCTTGCCGTGACTCGTTCCGACTCCCCATCATCGTCTAAACGGTCTTCATGGTCATTCCGCCGATCACCCTCGCCTCTTCTCGATCGAGTTCTGAACTTTGCTTCTGCGCAATCCGAGAGCCCTTTCGCCCGTTGGCTCAAAAAACACTCTGATGATCCCCTGTCGGCTGGGAAACGGTGGATCGTCGAGCGATTGCAATTTGGGGGTGCTATGTTTGACCCTACAGGACTGAAAGAGCGTTACGTTCAGTTGGTAGGCTGGAAGCATGGCATGTGGGTCAATTACTGGACGCAAACCTTGCCCCGACCGTCGGACAGCGCGCCTCTGGACCGCGAGGGCGAGGAAAGGGAAGACGATCAAGCTTCGTATAATAACTATGGGTTGATAGAGTCGGGCATTGTCGACTCACCAACCGACAGTGGCTCATTATCTCCCATCGATAAGGAGTGGTTGAGGACGATAGGGAAACTCAAGAATTCAGGAATCAAGTCGGAGAAAGTGAAAGATAAGGTCAAAGGCGCACGACATTTTATTGTACTACCCACTGGGTTGGGGAGGAAGTTCGGAGGAGCGGAGCATTGGGAAAAAGTAGTCATTGGCGGGGTGGAGGATGAAGTCGCAGCGCACTGCGGACTGTTCATCAGAGGACAGAATTTGGATTATGATGGGCTTGTAGAACGTGTAGGGGCGCGAATCATACGTTGGTGTGAGCAGTTGTAGTGATGGCGGCGATAAACTGCTACATGTTGGTCCAGCGTGCTGACCGTCTGCTCGTATGCTTTGAAGCGGAACTAGGGGTCCTAGGTTGTGGATGTTTTCAGGGGCTCTTGAACTCGAACTCCCTCTTAAAGGTCACTTCACGTCACCGACAGCTTACAGGGGCTTGGGAGTACGAAGGCTATGAGGGAGCCTCTTCTCTTTTTTCCCAACTCACACAGACTCCGTTCTGGGATCCGAGCCAACTGACTCTGAGAACATCCCTCCTGGTGATTTCCCTCGCATGGGTAAGAAGGACTGTCAGCCGGAATCCTAATCTGACTACCCCTCCTTTCTTCTCTCCGTAGAGATCAGAACAATAGTCAATGATTTTGTGAGGTTCCAACTTCAAGGCTTCACCGGCCTAGATGTAGCCTGACCCAGATACATGACTAGAAGAAGAACTTCTCTACAAGCTCTCTGGTCCCGGATACCTGCGATGGTTCTGGATCTGTTATGGGCGATGGAGATGCTGTTGATAGCCTGGAAAATAGAAAATGGAGACTGAGTTGGGACTGTTACTATAGATGCGTCTAATCTTGACTCGTACTTTTTGCTCTTCTTCAAACTTGGGGGTCGATAGTCCTCCTTGGCCTTCCTCAGCTCTCTCTCTTTTTCCTCCAAACGTTCTATATATATCGATTCTCTAGCATTCATGTATCGGACCACTTTGTCCAACCCCAAAACTTTCGCTTCATCGAGGGACAAAAGAGTCGTCCTGTCGAGCAGACTCTCGTAGGCGGAGGATGCCCACTCCCTGGGTCCGTGTTTCTCCCCAAGCTGGAATCTCAGGATAGCGGGAAGCTTGCTGAATAAGGGCTGCAGTTGAGCGACCGCATACTGAAAAACTTCCTCGAACATGAAACGGTGGGAGATGCTCAACAGATCAAGATAGGCCCGTAGGCTTTGCTCCTCGCCCTTTGAGCATGACTGACCATGGGGCCTGCTCAACATGAGATGTCAGCAGTCCTTCATACTTCAGGGGTTTAATACGAACGGTAGATAAAAGTAATCCAATAGTGCCTTGCATTCCGTCATCGTTACTCCTGGCAGTGAGATCGGTCGCTCGCTGCTTGTACCATCAGGGTCTATTCCTTCTTCCGTCGGTGAATTGAACATATTCCGAAATACTTCTGATCCTTCCAAGAGGAAATAACGATGGACCTTAAAGAGTTGATTTTCTACCTAATGTTTGCCGGCGTTGGGACAACTTGAAGATTCTCCGACACACCCACTAGAAAGATAGTCATCGGGTCGTCTTCGAGAGAGTGCTTTGCATCATGTTCATATTCACACTCGGATTCCCCCCGGGAATGCAGATCGGAACCTTCATCCGCACTCTGGATTTCTACTGTTGTAAGAGTTGGCATCGATATAATGTGCCAAGCATCTTGGAATGTTGACCTCTTTCATGGAAGGTAGAAGACCGTTTGATAAGGTGGGTAGAACAATGCGAAAGTTCTCGAAACCACGTTACAACACAAACTACTCCAGATGAGGCAGGGTTACAACGCTAAAAGTCAGAGAACTACGTTTTTACCACCATTTCTGTGGATGCTGGGACTCGGGACGGTGGCAGATTGTAGGCATAATCGGTATAACGAGCTAGGTTCGTGAGCAGATGTTCCGCATAACTAGCACGCCTGGCCTGATGTTGCGCAACCTCGTTTGTATAGACCAACGCTCTCAATGCATGTCCTCTTTTTGCCCGAAGGAAGCAAACAACCCCTTCCGTGCCTAGAACATTGACTTCCTCAGCCGTGAGTGCTTCATTGCGAGCGAGAAGGCTTTGATATGCGGAGAAACGCCAACCCTGCAACCCATACTTGTCGCCAAGAAGGATCCTCTCCATAATGGAGATTTCGTCAGGGGCTATTTGGTGGGACACATAGCTGAAGACCTCATCAACTAGCGAAGCCGGTGCGACATGTTCAACAAAGTCAGATTCCGATTCAGTTCTTCGGCACTGTCTTTCTCCATGTGTTCACCTGCCTGAGGCCTACCAAAATAGTTCGAGTGAGAAAACTAGTCACAGTTTCAAATGAGCGTCCTTACTGATAACGAATAAAAGAAACCCAGTAGTATTTCAAATTCCTTCGCGGTTACACCTGGCAGGGATATTGATCGTTCGTCACACATGCCATCAGGTCTCGTAACATCCGCCTCTGGAGAAGCGAATGATCCCACTTTCAAATAGTGACGACGAACCCTAAAGAGCTGGTCTTCAAACTAGTGAATAATGTTCAGCGTAAAGAAGGGACGGTTAAGACGGATGGACTCACAAGAAGGATAGCTATAGGGTCTCTCTTTAAGTAGAAAGTGGGGTGGTATTTGATAATCTTCCTGTTCAAGCCGGAACTTATTGTGGAGTTTTAGAGCCAAGACGTTTTTGTTACGGGGAGGTGTCACCCTTGTCTAAGGCACCCTTCTGATTTGGGACTCTTTGTGATTGATAATCCTTCGATGTAAGGCAGAAGATGGAGAATTGGTCATTGGTCATTGGGGGAGTGGGGTCGTGCAAGTAGTAATACTTCAGCAAACACCTGGAGGCTTTGTACCAAAGGCTGGGCGACATGCACGTGCATCCTTCTTTGAACCTCATAACTGGATATTGAATACATGATGAAGATTGAGGTCTGAAAGCAGGATTTCGGATTAAAAGTCGTGACAGCTTTCAATACAGTCATTGGACGGTCAATGGGAAATGGACACTCAGTGGGAAATTTCGCATTCCCACTCGAGATTTTCACCTTTTCCCTTCGGACTTTTTGTAATTATATACCCTAGTGTCTCAGTTACAGAGCGAAAGTGTTTTGGTTATTATTGGTGATCTGACCATGGCGCGATGATTGAGGGAATCGTGGGCAGCCCCTTGAAAAACAAGGTATCTCAACTTAGGCATCAATTGACTACACAGTAGTGCTACAACGTGAATCCCCATATCATATAAGCTAAATGGTATTCATCCTGAGGCCATCTGCAGTTGCAAAGTGTCTGAAACCTGAAGTTAGCACGGAGGGCATCCTGGAGGCTTAAATCAGACCTGTCACATCACGCATTTCCAAATTGGAATGTATCCGATTTGTTCAATGACATCTTGGTTTTTAAAGCTGTTGACCAAAGAAAAGCAAAGGGACCTCGGGAAACTCATTTTGCAGCCAAAAATACCGGAGGACGATGCAGATATCAATGGAGATAAAGAGGGATTGATCACCCGTGAGGTAGCTTTGATAGCATTCCACCTGTGTGATGTGACCGTCCCACTGACTGTCTTTGGGCTTGATAACCAGAGTTTCGACTGATTGCCAGATCACACCAGTCTCTTGCTCATAACACCCCTTCAAACTAGCTACACATATACCCATAGAGTGTGTACAACATAATACCAGGTTATTTTTGCCCCATAATAGCCTTGGACTTTTTCCGAAGGCGCACATCACTTAGTTGTCCCACTGACCGTCCAATGACTGTATAGCTTGGTTGTCCCCGCCGTTGACCAGGACACGCATTGAATGAATGAGTGAACACGTGTTGTGGACAAGTACGTCACAAAGACTCATGTGATTGCAAAGCGAGGATCAATGACCAATCCAACTCGACAGGTACCGCCTGGGACACTCGGGTATGCATAGAGTGCATATGCAACTTTGCTTTCCAGTGAGAACTGAATTGCAACTGAATTACTCACGTCCAGAGTCTCGCTGAAAACAAGGTTGTATGGACGCTCTATTCAGTCTATGTTGGGATACTATACGAAAGCAGAACAGTGGGAATAGCACTCTGACGTCATGAGTTTTGGTCAGAGCTACCAAACGGGCAGGCGGGCCCCGAGGGAGGGGCCACTTTCCACTGGAATGGTTTTCAAAGTTCCGGCATTGCTCAGTGACTTGACATGAAGCATAAGTAGCGGCAATTTGAACGTGTTGGGTGTTGTTTTCTGGCCAGTTCAATGATCTATAAATGGCTGTGCACGAGGAAAGATAGCAATTGTCTGCCATTATTCTCGAGGCGTAATTCCAAAGCACTTCGGCTCCGCAGCAAGTTCAACGTGCCTAGACCACTAATATTTTCGAGTACGTGAAGGAGATACCAAGTACCGCTAGGATGTCCGTTCAAATATTATACTCGATACTATACAACAAAGATCACGAAGATCACTTGAAATAGTGCAAACAATCCAGAACTCCCAAAGCAAATAACAAAACTACTCCAACGGAAGGGGAGTTAATTTTACTAAAAGTCGGAAAAGTATTTTTTTACCACGAACTCTGTAGATGTTGGTACTCGGGATGGCAGTACGTTGTAGAGATGATAACTACCATATTGCCTGTTTGGGAGCTGTTGTTCCGCATAAGCAGCACGGTTCGCCTGCTTTGTCACATCCTCCCTTTCTATACTCAAGCGCTCTTGATACATATATTCTTTGGCTTGAAGGAAGTGAATGACCCTCTCGATGCCCAAAATATTAGCTTCTTCCAACGTAAGAGTTTCGACTCGATCGAGAAGTGCTTGATATGCGGAAAAACGCCACTCCTGCAGCCCATATTTATCACCAAGACGGATCCTCTCGGTGATCGAAATATTGTTGGGTGGTATTTGCTGGAACGCATACTTGAAGACACCATCAAATAGAAACCGATGCGAAATGCTCAGCAGGTGCAGGTTGACCTCCAGTTGTTCCGGGGCATCTGGTATGATGCGTTCGCCCGCTTGAGGCCTATCAGTATGGCTCAAGTGAGAGTCCGGTCGTTGTTCTAGACAGTATCTTCACTGACACAGAATAAAAGAACTGCAATAGGGTTTCGGATTCCTTCGCAGTCACACCTGGCAATTGTATTGGACGCTCATCGCACATGCCGTCAGGTTCCTTGCTGTCCTCGCTTGGAGAGGAAAACATGTCACGAAAGAGCTCTGATCCTTTTATCAAGAAGTGGCGATGAACCTTGAAGAGCTGGTTCTCAACCTGGTGAATATGCTCAATGCAAAGAAATGGCGATCAAGATCGGATGGGCTCACAAGGAAAATAGCCATAGGGTCGTCCTCAAAGTAGAAAGACAGGTTGCGTTCGGTGGGTCTCCTGATGAGGTTAGTTTCGAGTCCAAGAGCTAACAACGGATTGACATTACGAGGAAGCATCGCCTGCGTCAATATCATCTTGCTGATTTACTGAGTGGGAGTCAGATGTGCTGTTTGCAGCGTTTGAAGACATGTCTGCGAGACAGTAAGTCGGAGAGGTCGAAGAAGAGTGGTACGTGCGCTAGTGCTTCAGTTGGAGCCAGGCTTTATAAGTACTCGAGAATGGGGGCAACGATGAGGCACGTGCTTCCTCGTGTCTAGAAAACGAGATCGTATCGAACGCTCGTCTCGGAATTTATGCATGCGTTAATGTGACTAGTTAGCTCCCCCTTTCGAGATACTCCCTTTTACATGGAATTCGATATACATTCCACCGATATATATCTTAAGTTTGTCTGCTCTATCTGCGATCAGGAGCAAGGATTTCAAATTGGACGCATCCATGTGTCGAAATTTTGAGTAGATGAAGGCAAGATGAAGGGGATTTCAATGTCACAATAATGACTTCGTTGCAGAACCATATCTAGCTTGCTCACTGCAATCTGCGGTATAAAAGAAATTTGCAGTACGACTGCAGTGCAAGGGGTGATATTCAGATAAGTGCCAGTGATCCGACCGCGAAATTTGACGGACTTCATCCCGCGCTTGTGCCGGTGGCCGCTCAGTTCACCTCGCTAAAAACTAACCATCTGTTCAATATCGCACTCTGTAATGTTTTTCAAGTCGTGATAAGGGAACTGCAGGTAGTCAAAACAGGAAGAGGGTCAGGACAGGGAGGCCAGAAAACAAGTCATGTTTCAGAGAAATACTTCTTCACTATGGACTGAGTTGGCGTCAGAGTTGGAGGAGGGCCAGTGTAGTACCCATTGGCACGCCTGCGACAATACCCGTGTTGTTGTGCTACAAAATCTACACGAGCTGCCTCTCGTTGGCATTCCAACCTCAAGATGTTCATTCGTTTACTTTGCATCTCCTTCGCTCCAAGAAATCGGACAACTGGATCACAGCCCAAAATTATGGCTTCTTCCACTGTCAAAGTCGTCCCGCGGTCAAGGAGGGTCCGGTAAGCTGAAAGAAGCCACTCCTCGAGGCCATATTTATCCCCAACCAAACTTCCTAGCAGGAATTTGGTCGATTAATGGCTGCAACTGGCGGAGCTCATACCGAGAAATATCGTGGAAGAGAGAGCGATGAGCTATGTTAAGTAAATCGGGATAGAGCTTGGTGTCCTGATGTACGTTGGCGAAGGGGGTGCGAGTGTGTGGCCTATGAACGCATCGAATGAGAGGGTTAATTAACACCTAGTTGCAGGAGTAGTATATGGCACTGACAACGAATAAAAGTAATCCAGTGTTGCTTCAAACTTTTTTATGGTGATCTCGCACAACAATATCGGTTTTACATCGCACACTCCGTCAGGGTTGGTTCCATTCTCTTTCGAAGAAAACATGTCGCGGAAGACCTCTGACCCTTCCAGAAGTAATGACGGTGGGCCTTGAAGAGTTGGTCCCCGACCTATCGTTTTCCATTTTCGCTTAAGGCCATCCAATTTATCTCACAAGGAAGATGGCCATGGGATCGTCCTTGAAATAGTATGCATGGCTACGCTGAATAGGCCTAGGTTTATCAGCCAAGGGGTCAGCTACCGCCTGAGGTCTTAGAACGGGTGGGTATCATTACGTCGAATTGTCCTGGGTTTCGTTTTCCCGACGTGCTACTCGGGAGCTTGCTTCGTGGTCGGGACCCGGATCCATGATAGGTGTTGAGGTAGGGAGACTAGCAGCCTGAGGAAGATATTTGTGCAAGCCACCTCGTGCCTATCTTTTGTTACTATTATCATTGCGATCTACCTGCGGGAGTAGTCTGAGGCTTTACATCTGGGTGGATTGGCAACAAAGGATCTTGACCAGTTACTGTCGTACGCTGCAATTCACGAACATTCTGGACGAGCTTTACGTACAGGACCATGCAGGAATGATCAAATACTACCCCTACCGCAACCAAGTCCTCTGTTCTGTTGCTCCTTCAGCGCTCCGCAGAAGACGATGTGCAGTGTCCACACGAACTTAGCTTGAAACGCACGACATATGAAGGTGTCAACGCTAATCAATTGTTGGCTAAGAATTTGGGAATTGATTGATCATTGGTGATAACAAGAACGTTCTGGTCTTATGGGCGTACGTCTGATTACATGTCGCAGGAAGAGGATAATAATACAAGTTACAAATGCTTCGAGTTGGCCGCTGTATCTGAGCCCCGTTTGCGTCAGATACCAGGAATAGATTAGAGTCCTAAAGATATTATTATTTGCCAGCGAATTTGGTTAAGGAGATGTAATCGTACTACGGGACTTCAACTTGGTGGTTGTCGTGTCCTGGACGACGAACGATGTTGGTCAGCTTAGGAGGGGAACCAGTGACGGCAGCGGAGCTCCTAGCAATGGTGGCAAGGTCGATCTCTGTCGAAAAGAGGGAGGGACATAAACGGGAAGAATCGGTAATTCGCAACACGCACGGTCACCCTTCTTAAATGCGTTCTTGCGGAGTTGTCTGGCCCTCTCCCTTTCCTCGTCCGTGAGAGAATTAGTGGTGGCACTACTTGCACTGCTGCTACGTTCCATTGGTGGTTTAGAGGATACCTCAGGTGTTATAGAAGACCCCACAGAAGGATAGGTGGCTGCGTTCGAGTTGGTCATCTGGATGAATTTGAGACAACGAAGTGTAGCATACCCGACGGGCTGTCGCCTAAGTTGCTTTCCATCTCCTCTTGAGCAAGTTCCATATCCTCGTCATCGTATGCGCCAGCCTCGAGGCGTCCCTCGTCGGCAAGACTTCCCCAGTTGTGGTTCCCTGCTCCACCCTTGCGTATGCTGGGGTCAAGGCCAGTACGGGATTCCGAACGATCCCTGTTCAAAGCGCGGGGATATGCAGCGCGTTCAGTACGAGTCATGAATGCGAATGTAGCAACGGTTGATACGAGATGAGATGAAGAATGCTGATAGATAGGAAGGAAGGCAGCACATGGGGTTTATATAGCTTCGGGATTACGCAGGTCAGAGACCCCAGGCCTATTCAGTGGTGCGGGCACCAACACGTCTCGTGACCCGTTGCAGTGGCGATCCCAGTACCTTTCTGGAGCTTTCTACCGGTTTTAGCGTTGAGATCCCTTCCATTATTTTGAGGCTTTTGCCACGAATAGCAGCTATGCTTATGATTCCGGCCTTCTGCGCCCTATATCTATTGCAGACAGTATACCTCCTGCACCAAGTACTCGATCCAAGAATGTGTGGGGAAACGTGGGAAATCACACGTCATAACCTTTTTGGGTGGCCTTGTGACGACTTGACAGCCCCTGACGGGGACCTTGTGATGAAAGTCGAGACGCCTCGGAAGAATCCAGGTCGTCCTCGTTTGTGATTTCTGATGGCAATCTGGACTGCGCCGGTTCAACATTCAATCTGAATAAAAGATAGCCTCATCGAGACGACCTGGCTTCATGTTCTACAGGATTGCAAATACTTGATATGTCCAACGTGCGCGGTTATTACTGCGCTTCCGCTTCCTGATAAACCTGGTCCCATAGGTCATCCTCGTAGGTCTGGTCTCCCAAAGTGTCTTCCCGATCTATCGATTGATCATCTTGAAAGTCGATATCATTGTTATCGGAGAGTAGATCGCCATCGTTAGAAGCTGCCAAGGCATCGGGGAGGAAACCAGGATGAACCGGTGGAACGAGCTCGTCCCCGGAGGTAGCACTAGCAACGCTAACGACACTTTCGTCGTGTGTGTCAAAACTTGCAAGCAATTTCTGAAAGTACTGTTTTCTTGTCCTTGCACCGAACTCCATGGTTTCGAGACATGCCTGAACGATTGAGGGCTTGATAGTAATGTCGTCCTATTTTAGTAACAGTCAGTGCGCGGTTCTTGCTATTGTTTTGGTGGCCCACTTTCCTGATCGTTTCTCTGTCGCCAGACCTTAATCGATCCTTTCATTTTGCTTTTCTCTTCAGAAAGGACAACTACACGGCCAATAACTTCGGAGATAAAGTCTCGTGTCATGGCAGCAAGTGCATCGATAACGTGAACATCGATGTCTTCCCCCCCGTTTAGAAGGCGTTTATCATATAAACCTGTATGAAACCTAGCCCTTGATCAACACTTTGATTCACGGGAATCAATCGCCGTGCACCTTAAAAGGTTTCGGAGGTTCGGAACATTGATGAGCCTCTCTTCCTTGGACGAGTCAATTCCAGAACCGGTGGAGGTGGCCCCAGTGTCACATACTGGCAGGCTCGCCAACACGTCCTCTTCTGCTTTACCTGCCACCTGGCCGGGGGCTTGGGAAACGGTCTAGATGCGTGACGATAGACTGGTGAATGCGTTGGATTCATTTTTGAGATCTGGGACCCTTACAGCCTTGTTCCGCCGTCCAGGCTTGAGCAATGAGGGCGTCATGTTCACCATTTCTCCTCTTTCTCTGGCTCGCCTGCGCCTCATATACATGCGCTTCTGAAAGCGACGACGAGATATAGGGGAAGGGCTTCGTTGATACGTCCCATCATCCTCAGCCTCCCTATGAAACATAGAAAACCCTCGATCAAGAAACGCTGATTTCCAGTTCAACCAGGCTTACTCACGTAAATTCGTCCCTATCGAATCGACTTATGTCAGGGAGTTCACTGGCATGCAAGAGCTCTGCTTGTTTTTCCTCCCAAGTGATCCAGTCTTTTGACATTTCGCGCGCAGCGGGCAGGTCCGCTCGAGATGGACGTCCATGTGCATAGCGTTGAGAGCCTTCTTCCAGTGCTTTCAGATATTCAATTACTTCCAGTACGTTCTTCGTCCCGACACAAGCCGCGATGAGGTCCGGGCGGAAGCGTGAATGAGTTGAGAGCGCGTGGAAGAACGCGTCCATCTCTGTCGGAGTCCAAAGGACAGAACCTATTGCGGAGGTGGGCTCCGTAGAAATAGCGTCTAGCGAGCCCCCTTGTAGATGCCTCTGTGTTTCATCAAGGTGCTGCTTAAAGATAGTCGAGTAGACGTTGAGACAGGCTTTTCCTGAGCGCATTAGTCAAGGCCGTCCAGACGTGGTCGTGGAGAAAAGTACCGCAAACCCCATTGCCAATCACGAGGGGTTTTATCCGCCAAAGATGTTCAAGCCAGCTCAAATCTTAAGCTTAGTGTGACTGTTTAATCTATGCGTGTTCTCCCAAGCTCTTCCTAAGCTTCGAAGATCAAACCGCAACAGTTTCGGGTCATCGGTCGTTGCCAGTGTGACGAATAGGCCAGAGACGCTATTGCGGATGATATCGAAGGAAGTGCATAATAGATACCTGTTTGGGCCAAACCGTTGAAGGGCACAGATTTCTATATACTATGGGCTGCCCGTAGTTCGAATGTGCCCGAACTTCGAACGAGCATTTGTGTCTCACCGAGTTCCACTTCTTCC